>DWAJ01005321.1:0-11653 GCA_018238005.1 Eurema mandarina | reverse complement strand
CGCCGTGCCGTCCCCTCGATACCTTATTTTTGACTTCTGCGCAAGTTTCGTTCAGCGCTAAAAATTCGTGCCGATAGTTATACTTGGCAATTTTGCCCACCTTATTTTGAAAAGGGCACATACACCACCTTATTTCAATGTAGTTAAGTAGTTCCGAGACCTTGTGAAACAGATATATTTTTTATGTCATTCCATTAATAAATTTGTTGTTTCACTTATTATTTTATCATCTAGATCATCTAGACCTTTGTAGTAAGTTGTGAGTGAAACCCAGGCTTGGAACCGGCACTACACACTACTATTCATATTACACCTATATTTCTTTTTGGCCCTGTCTCATTGATACTGGCTCGGGGCACTGGAGGAAACCTTCTCGAGCTTCTCAAAGTGTTTCCTCGCGTTCCTGATGTTGATGAGCGTAGCTTCAGATGGTATTTTGGGGTCAGACATCTCAACCATCACATAGGTGTTGCTTGTAAATCCATCTATGAATGCTGCGAATACGCTGTTTCTTACCTGAAAAATATCAAATTGGATTTTTTTGTGTAACAAATTCGATCCATGCCTAATTTTTTATCCAGGTTTTTATACAACAAAGTTTTAAGCGAATATTTCTCATTGTTATATGAACAATGAGGAATTCACACGTCAAGATTAGTACTGACCTCCATGCTCTGAAATTGGGCAGCTAATTTTGAGCAGGACAATTTAAATTGCTTTACAATATTGGAGACTTTTTCGAACCGGTGCGCGTCTCTGTGCGGCCGCCGCTGACAATGCGATACCACGAGGAACGTCGCACGTTCAAATAATAGTACCTATTGAACAAAAAAATACACTAATTAAAAAATGTATTGAAAATAAGAATACCAAGATTATAACTTAACTTTACATAAATGTAAAAATATAATAATATGACCTTACTAATTAACTAAATTCTAACTTCTAACATAGCCATCTAGGCTAACCCTAACTCCTAAGATCTTGTGGCATGTAGATAATGGATAAACTACATATACATACAAACAGAACATATATTTTCTTATTTAAATACATAAAGGAACACCCAGACTGCAGAAAGATACAAATGAAAAATAAATATTTTTGCAGTACGAGGATTGAATCTACAACCCCTGCCACAGCAGGCAATGTCTGTCAACTGACTGTTGCATAAAGTGTTTGTTAAATATACTATATACTTAATTCTTATTATTTTATTCATAAATAATTTACCTCATCTGCATCCACAATAGCTGCAAACTGTTTAAGTGAAGATTCCAGTGCTTTAACGTTTGGTATCAATTTGTACACTATACTAGACCAAGCTCTGGAAAATAGTAAAAAGTTACATATAAAATGCTGCTTTTTTGTAATGTACATAAGTTGTCCAATAAATTGAAAGGTCAACAACTTAATTATGCAGACAATCATTTTTCAAGTGGCTTATAAAACTAAAACCTTCTGGTATTGTAACACAACCTGAAAAGTTTTTTAGTCACAAAGACTTTATAAATGTATTTAAATATATTAAGGGGTCATTCTATATACTCACATATCATTTTAATGAATTGATGTCATTAGTAATAATATAAAATAACTTAAGCACCTTGTTTTGACCATAGCTTAGACAAAGTAAACAACAAAGTTACCTAGAAATACATGTTCCCTAGTAATTAATAACTAATTAAATATTATAATTTTGACTTTCTAATAAAGAGACAAATTTGTGTTATAAAATAATATTAAGTTCTGAATAGTATTTCTGAAAAATTAAACTTACTTATAAAGTGTTTCATCCCAAATGCTAGTCCTAAAGCAGGTACATTCTAGAGGCTTAGAGAGCCGTTTCAGATCTTCCTCTCGAGTTCGAAAGATTTCCTCCCGCCTCTCTTCTGCAACCAGATCCATTTTGTGAACTAGACAGAATATTCGTGCTTCTGGTGAATTCTGAAAATGTGAATTTTAAGCAGATAATATATTGAATAATTGCAATTAAACTTGTCATGCTTATCGTTAAATTCAGAGAGTATCAATAAATATTATTTACTTATAATGCAAAACTGTTAATGATAAGAATGTTTCAACTATTTTTAAATACACATAATTTTTATTACCTGTAAAATGGCTTCCAAGCATGACTGATAGTAATGCATGTCTTTCTCCATTTCACGACTCTCAACATCAAAAACATATATCAATACTTCTACATTTCTAAAAATGTTATCTCTCTGTGAAGCAAAATAATTTTCCATAAATGCTTCTTGTCCTCCACAGTCCCATAGGTTGAGAACAAGGTTTCCAAGGAATCGCACATGAGAATGCTCAACATCAACTAAAAATTAATTATAGTAGGCATAGTATGAATGTCTAAATACATTATTTGTATGGAATTTTCTTGAAGAAATACTCACTTGTTGCCCCTAATCGTCGTGTATCTCGTGCAATATAATTGGCAAATATGATTGACCTCATACTAGTTTTTCCAGAGCCACTCTTACCCATTAACAGTACCTAGAAACAACACAAAGAAATTGATGTAAGTCATTAAAGTATTTTAACTTAATAAAAAGTGGTTTATTGGAAATATGGTTGCAGAGGTCATACCTTCTTCTTCATTTTTATAACGTAATTAAATGTTCTGATTTGAACTACTTCTTTTCTAATAGGAAAGGGGAGGGTGGGATCACAAAAAACAGTTAGCAAATTGATGTATCCCTGTTTATAACGTTTTGATTTAAATAGAATATAAAATTGACTAAACGAAATGAATTATACAAGACCAATACAATAGTTATTTATTTTTTTCTTGGCCACTTATTCGTCGTACGAATTTCATTTATAACTTTTGACTAAATGACAATTTGACATTTGTGAACTTTGACGTGAGTAGTGACTATCAAATTGACGTTGCATTTTTATATTATCTGTTAATGAAATACTTGACTAATAAATACGTAGGTACAAATATCATCAAACAAACGTTTATCTAATTCTTGATCATCAACTAAAAAAACTTTAATAACAGAATGGCAACTTAGTTCATGGTGTATTAAAACACAACCATTGCGCATTAATTTTTGTTAATAATTATGTCGCAATCGAATGTCAATTGTCAGTAGATGACATCATAGCTGACATGTAGACAATGTCAAAGCACTAAAATTTTGAGAAACGCGTGGATTTTTCCAAAAATCTAGAAATGCTTGAAACATAGTGTTAGTTTTTAAACATTTTAATCTATAACTGTGATGGCGCGCCATCGAAATATACGAAATAGAAGCTACTCCGACGATTACGACTACGAGGACGTATACGGACACTCTGTTGAAGACGATATTTGTTTATCTCCTAGTGAAGCTGCTCAATTTATATATGATCGTTCTCGAAACCAACATGCTATTTCACAATTTATAGATTCTCATGATGATATTCAAGAAGAGACAGAAGATGACATTGATAATTTGCGACCTGCGTTGGAACGGCGAGAATCAACAGATTTGCGAGGACTTAACTTGACTGCGGAAGATGAAGCGAAGCTTATGTCTTGCTTGGATGAACTACGCAATGTTCTGGGCGATACATTGTCTGAAAACATTCTTGTACAAGCTGTTTTGAAACATAATTTTGATTTCAGCCAAGCACTTGATGAAATTTTAAATAACAACAAGTCCACTACTGATGTTCCACAGTTACCAAAATACACCGACACCACAAAGCCGAAAGTGATTGTTGATCCTATAATTTCAGTCGAAAAACCTGTTCTCGCTATACCTGCAACTGATGTAACTCCTAAAGTAATAGCATCCAAGATTGAGAAGAAAATACCTGTTGTAAAAGGATTTCAGATTGATGCAGATAAAAGTACAAATTGTAGACCACAAACACCCAGAGATCAATCTCCAGCTGTTGAAAGAGTTCCATCTCGCAATGAAAATCTAGACGATAGCAGAACCCCCAAATTTAAGGAAAGCAAAATTGACCCAAATACTAAGTATGCAAATGAACGTGGATCAGATAAGGAACATCTGTACATAGTTGTGATTGGACATGTTGATGCTGGCAAATCTACTCTAATGGGACATTTACTTTGTGAGCTTGGAGAAGTGAGCAAAAGAACTTTGCATAAATATGAACAAGAAAGTAAGAAAATTGGTAAACAAAGCTTTATGTATGCCTGGGTATTAGATGAAACTGGGGAAGAGAGAGTCAGGGGGATAACAATGGATGTAGGAAAAGCTCAATTTGAAACTAAAACAAAGAAAGTAGTAATATTAGATGCACCAGGTCATGCAGACTTTATTCCAAATATGATAACTGGTGCTGGGCAAGCAGATGTTGCTTTATTAGTGGTGGATGCTACAAGAGGGGAATTTGAATCAGGTTTTGAACTTGGTGGACAAACTAGAGAGCATGCACTACTAGTACGGTCTCTTGGAGTCAATCAACTCGCTGTTGCTGTAAATAAATTAGATACAACTAATTGGTCACAAGAGCGCTTTAATGAAATTGTAAAGAAATTAAAATCATTCTTAAAACAAGCAGGATTCAAAGAGTCTGATGTCACATTTGTTCCATGCTCTGGTCTAACTGGCGAAAATCTTGTTAAAACCCCAAATGAAGGTGAATTACTCAAGTGGTACAGTGGCCCTTGCTTGCTCGATGTTATAGATAAGTTTAATGTTCCTGAGAGGGCTGTATGTAGGTCTTTCCGAATGTCTATTAATGATGTATACAAGGGCACAGGTTCTGGTTTTTGTGTAGCTGGAAGAATTGAAACTGGCATGCTCAATAAGGGAGACAAAGTACTGGTATGTCCTTCAAAAGAGACAGCAGAAGTAAGAAGCCTTGCTATCAATGATATGACAACCAATGTATCCTTTGCTGGTGATCAAGTTGCTGTCACATTATCAGGAGTAGAAATTCAGAATGTTTCTATTGGGTACATATTAAGTGACCCCTTGAATCAAGTACCAGTCACATCACGATTTGAAGCTAGGCTTGTAGTGTTTAATGTTAAAGTGCCTATAACTAAAGGTTTTCCAGTTTTACTGCATCACCAGTCTCTAGTAGAATCGGCTAACATTAGTAAATTAAAAGCTCTTTTAAATAAAAGCACAGGAGAGTTGGTGAAGAAAAAGCCAAGGTGTTTGGGAAATAATTCAGTAGCATTAGTTGAAATAGAAATGTGTCGGCCTATATGTATAGAGAGGTACAAAGATGTGAAGGAGCTAGGGAGGATCATGTTACGTGTTTCTGGTGTTACAATTGCTGCTGGGCTTGTAACAGATTTTTTCATGGATTGATCTGATAATTATTGCATAAATTATGTAGCATTATGTAGCTGACTGTGCTAGCTAGCTTTAATTAAACATCCATTAAAAGGACATTTTAATAACTTAAGGATTAATATTTATGTACAATGCTGTATTGTGCTATACATTATCGTGATTATTATTACATTTAAATTATATTTATTATGCCATTAAATGTTACTCACAAAACAGATCTATTTGTTTTATTTTCCTTTTTATTAATGTGTAGTACATACTATAAAAAAGTTAATTTAAATTTAACAAATGCGTTTTAAAAACATGTCAAACAAACAGATATTTTGCGTGCAACAAAGAAATATAGAATAGGTTTAAGTCTGAATTATAAAGAAAATGCCATCAAAAAAAATTATGCCTTTACAGGAAAACAATGAAAGATCTATCTTGGAACTTATTTCTTTTTGTGTTTCAACAATACGATCGCCTATCGCAAGAACATAGCTTGTGGTCGTCTTGTGAAATTTAATTTCCTACTCATTTCCCAGCAGGCGCTATTTAATGTTTACTTGTTCTTGATTGCTATTGCGTACTTACAATATAGGTAAGGAATCTTTTTCAATGTGTTTCTAAACTTTGATTTTTCCATTTATATTTTAAATAACAATTTTGCGTTGTTAAAATATAAAATACTTAAGCGTATGTACCTACCTGTTTTTTAAAACATGATCCAAAATAATATTCTTATATTAAAAATGTGCTTAATTAGGTATGTATTATTATAAGAATAGATTAAATCTTGAGAGAATACATAGAAGACTTAACAAGCTAAATAATTAAGCTAACATCTTTAGACAAGAACTAATTGTCTGCAACTTAGCTGAGGTCGCAAGAGCAAGGAGTAAAGCGCTTGACCGCCTAATCTTATTACATAGCTTACGTGCAAGAGTTTAATTTAAACAAGTACGCTATTACCTAGAAGATACGTATCTTAGTTTGGGACCAATGTCAAAACATCTATACTTAGTTCTAAGTAATTAATAATAAAATTTCTAATTGCGAATAACTCCTCATTTCACAATATTAATTATTCATAACAATTACGTATTCAATTATTAACCTCAAATTTTGACTTCAAAAAAAGAGGAGGTTTTCAATTCGTCTGTATGCATAATATTTTTTTTTGTTTATGTATTATGTTATTATTTTAAGGATATCAGGTGAACACTATCAATGTTTACACAAGGTGCCAAATATAATTTATAATACTACTGACAATTGTTATACATATTTAAATAATATGATTGACTACAAATTATATTATATTAAAACATTGTTTCTGCTTAGATCTTAATATTTTGAAAGCCGTTGTTTTGTACAAAATTTTATCGATAAAGTGCTTACTTCAACTTCGTCGATAAAATCTTGTTCAAGGGAGAATCGATAAGTGAAACACAAGTTCGCGGTAACTTTATCGGCTTGTTAATATGCAAGACTGCTTGAAACTTGGTGATATTCTTTATGCCATGATTTTATAAATACCATTTGACTTGCTACTTGTTTTTATTTTTAGATTTCAATCAGTATACCGATTTTTTTTTATTTATTACTAGCTGTTGCCCGCGACTCCGTCCGCGTTTACTTTCATAAAAAATTATTCCCCTGGAAACCGGATAAAAAGTATCCTATGTCCTTCTCCTGGTTCTGAACTACATCCCCACCAATTTTCAGCCAAATTAGTTGAGCCTTTTTCGAGTTATAAATGGTGTAACTAACACGACTTTCTTTTATATATAAAGATTTATTATTATTTATATATTTATATAGGAAAAAACTTATGTATTTTTCAACAGAAATCTGTTGTAAAATTAAAAATTTCTGCGAGGAAAAATGTTCTTTGTTTATATAAAT
This sequence comes from Eurema mandarina, assembly GCA_018238005.1. NCBI lineage: Eukaryota > Metazoa > Arthropoda > Insecta > Lepidoptera > Pieridae > Eurema > Eurema mandarina. The sequence continues at coordinate 4,475 of DWAJ01005321.1, read as the reverse complement.
ATCACGTGTCACATGCAATGTAGGTAGAGGATTCTGATATTATATTAAACTAGCTGTTGCCCGCGACTCCGTCCGCGTGGACTTTCATATAAACTTTGACCCCCTCTTCCCTCCCTTATAATCTTTTTTTCCTAGATTTTTTCATACAAATGTTTTTTCCCGCTTTCTCCCGTTCCCGAGGGAATTTTGCAATATCCTTTTGCAAATAACCTTTAAGTTTACTATACATGCTAAATAATAATATAAGTTTACCTACATGCTAAATTTCAAGCGTATAACTTAACCGGTTTAGATTTTTCATACAAAAGGATTTTCCCTCTAATTCCCGTTCCCATGAGAATTTCGGGAATTCCTTTCTTAGTGCACCTCTACAGTACCTAAGCTACGTCCTTTCCAAATTTCAAGTGCCTACGTTTAGCCGTTTAGGCTGTGCGTTGATATGTCAGTCAGACAGTCAGTCAGTTTCTCCTTTTATATACATATAAGTAGATATGTTATAAGCGCGAATTTTTGACCCAAAAACATCCTAATTAGACGTCCTAATTAGGATGTTTTTGCGTCCCTTTAAGTGATTGGTTGCCGGTGCATACACGCGCAACTGGCAAAACTAACAATCTCTTTTTTTCTTGTTTTTTTGATTTATCATTTATCTCTTCTATAATTTTGACTTGTATGTATGTGTGCTGCCGCTCCTGTGCGGAACACTTTTTTCGGTTGATTTGTATGGGTATGACATATCTATTATATAATATCGTTGGGATTCCCTCTCTTCATTCCTGGCGACATTAGGTACGTCGTACCGCGTATGTATGAAATAAAATAACACTTCCCGCGCCGTAAGAACATTCCACCGGAAGTTTATTACTTTATTAGCATAATATTTTAAACGGCTTAACTTCGCAAAATGCCAGGCCAAGGCTCATCAAATGACTGTTTAATGTCAAACAATTTCTATGGCATTTAACAACCATTATGTAATTATTATAATAATAATATCTAACTTTTTTGTCGTTACAAAATATAATTTTGTATGAAAAATGTATAATATTAACGGTTAATTTATTTTTGTAGCCATTGCATGGTAAAATTATACTATAAAAGAAATTAAAACATCTTCTGGGATAGCTTGGGAGTATATTGTAATAATATTTGGTATTGTCGTAGAACCAAACATAATGAGCCATTTCTCTGCAACGAACAGCGTAACAAAAATAATTTCGAGTTTTTAAAAGAACCATTAATAAAAAAATTACACTTAAACAAAAATTATATTTCTTAGAATCGATGTTCCCTATACACTACGCACGGCAAAAGAAAACATGAGCAGATATAAACAGTATTAAGAGTAAGGAGACATGTGCCACAGCCCACAGGCCACATCGTAAGAATGGTGCGTGGATTATATCTATAATTGATTTGCTAGACTACCGACAGTAGAACGAGGTGTTCAAAGCTTCGTCCGAAGAAGCGAAATATTCGGCAAGAATCGGCTACGTGCAATATGTTAATTCATATTTATTGTTATTAATCTGGATATCATTTATGTTTAGTTTTAATGTTGTCAGAATAGGATTTAGGTATTTTTTGCTTAATTATAATTATAGCCTCTTCATCTGTGTGATGAGGAGGCTGTAATTAAGCAATAACTTATTTTTCTAATTTAATTGAGAATAAAATCTGAGAAATAAATATGCATAAGTGACCTACAAAACTATTTTCAATATTATTCTAAAATAACATTAACGACAAAAGTCTAAATAAAAACTTTTATTGTTCTAAAAGGTCATTTTTGATATTTCTTTTCGGCTTAATTGTTTGTCGTAAAACTTGAACACAATTATGTTTATTTTTTCTAATAGCTATAGAAAAAAGCTATCTTGGGGAAATCCATATGAGATCGCCCACATTTCAATATGAATCTATCCGGTTCTAACTATATGATTGCTTGTAGCACTTCGTTACATCATTCCTACCTACTGTATAACACTTTATTGTTTTTTAATAACTGTAAATAGTTTATTTTAAGCGGACTTCAAAAAAAGGAGGAGGTTTCTCAATTCGACTGTATATATGTTTTTATATTTCATACAAGAACGTTGTTCAATATCCTACAACATCTCAAAATCTGTAATAATAATGATACAATTTTGTTGTAAGCCCATACTTTGTGAAAGTTTTGAATTCTACAGTAAAAATGTGATTAAGTACCTAAGATCTTCATTTCGAATACTATACATACATATATACATAGCATGATAGTTTTAAAGAAATTAAAGTCAAGTATTTATTTATAGCATGGGTATGAATCTCGTAGTTTAATATAAAAGCTCTATCAGCAAAATTGGCGACACTTAGGGTATAAAGGGTCGGAAATGGACCTTTCACTGAGTTGAAACGCGTGAAGGAATTAATACGGGAAATAGGTTATATCTGCACTTCATTTTACCGCCGGTATTGGAATGTTATAAAAATCGATTTTCACCGTAATAGCATTGCAGTTTTTGGCGTTTTTTCGATAGAACAAACAAAAAGGTTGTAATTTTTAGCAGGAGTATTATAAATGCGATGGTACTTGTATTATTTAAATTCCAACCAGCAAAATGATTTTATATTGTCAATAGGAAAACATTTACGGGGCAAAAAATCCATAAATTTAAACGTTTATTTTTAAAGCGAGCACACACAAGACCTACCTTAAAATCATACCTAATTTATTTTAAATTAAAACGTGTGAAAAATTCATCCGATGTAGTAGGCGCCAATACCCGTCCTAAAAAGTATTTATTCAAAATTTATAGGCAGTCCGTTGCAGGTTACAAGAAAAGTTTGTATTCATTCGTTGATGCAAGATACTTTAGGGACCAAAACTGGTTTCGGCTAAACGAAAGCAGTTTTAAGGACATTTTATCAGTTGCGAAATCTTCAATCGATACGTATACGATCGAAGCAGGTATCTTAAAATTTATTTTATGTTTTCGTCTGACTGATCTGACTTTTAATTTAAAACATACCTATAATTAAATAAAAACCATTTATATATTCATGTATGTTGTCAAAATACATTAGAATATTACGATGTGATGGTTAAATCAACTTTGTAATTAAACAAAATTTGCAACCATTAAATAGTGTTCTAAAATATGTTCTCTGTGCAAAACATTGCGTTCTCTTAAATGAGTTTTCACTGGCAAACAAATTAATTGTTACTTAAAAAATATTTCTAATACACAATTTTGTTTTAACATAACAACCATCTCATTTAACAATGCAATGTAGCCAAGTGCCTTTCCCACACGTCATAATATTTTATTTGCATACTTTCATACCGACGCGGACGGCTGGAGAGTCGTAAACCGCCTACAATGCGCTGCCCGCATGATCGATTCCCGCGCTTATTGCATAGGTGCGGAAACAATATATATACAGTAATGCTTCTATTTTATTTGTGATATTTTCAGCATAACTTTACTAGTCTGTGATTACGTTATTACCTCAGTGCAAGTAAACAACTCATGGGCACGCGTCACCGGTAACTCTAGATATTATAGCAGGATCACATCGGTTTTTCTATCGGATTTCGAAGTTAATGTCGCCTATAGTTTCTTCATTTCTGTTTGTCTTTTTTAAGCCTAGAGCCCAATGTGTGTATTTATCTCGTCGACAAAGCGATATAGTAATATTATGAAAAATATATTTGGTTTTTTCGTTATACGTAACCAATGTATTTTTTTCTCAAATTTACTCCGTATTTGGGGGCTATCGTTAGATATCGGTAGAAGTTTTTGAATAAGGATATCAACCATTTGCGAGACAACAGGCTCACAATTTTAATAAATTCATAATGTCCATTAAATGAACTAAATGAAAATTATAGTGGTTTAGATTGACTTTTCTTGAAAATTTTTCGAACGAAAAAAGCAATATATTTTTATTTATGTTTATTTTTTATTAGAGTTATTTTGGAACTTTATTTTTTTAATAAATAAATTTTAAGTACTCCGGTTTCTATAGAGGATTCAGTTGGAACCTTGGAACCTACTTTATTATTTTATTATTTCCTCAATTTAATACTAATTTAAATTCTGGGACTAAATTTTAGACTCGGTGATGTATTTCATATTAATGTTTGTCCTTGATCTATAGATTTGAATTGAATACCTAAATAGTGAGTCATTATATTCGCTAACAATGAGTGGTAAGGATGTCCCATTCATTGCTCGACTCGTCAAATATATCCCAATTGAAGGCCATTGCCAAAATCATTACTCTTGGTATTCAATAACTATATAAAACACCTCTCATAAATTCTGTGGGTAATTGAAGATTGGTGTCATGAAAGATCTAAGCAGGAGTTTTGGCGGGAATCTTGCGGCGTCTAGTTGTAATCTCGATTGAATATTCCTTTTTTGGTGCATAAAGTGATTTAATGTTTGATTGTGATAGTGAATCATGCAGTAAACTAGCTAATAAGTGTC
>DWAJ01005320.1:0-11655 GCA_018238005.1 Eurema mandarina | reverse complement strand
TCTGCGGCGGCGTCGGCGAGTCGCGCGCCACGCCGTACCGGTACCGGTACCCGTCCGGGCTCGGACTCAGATCCGGCGAGTTTATGCTCGAAGGCGAATCCGTCTTCAGCGACGGCGGGTAGGAGTGCGGCGACCTTTTGGCGTCCGGCGACCGCCTCGTCGCGCTCTCGTCCGGCATGCTCAGCAGGGAGTGTATGCTGTAGCTGCTGACGTTCTTCGATACGGCGTTATCCTTCTTGGGCACGGCTCCGTTTTGTGCGCGCGTCGTCTCCGAAGGGGGCCTGTGCGGGGTGTGGCTGGGCCCGGGCGAGGGCGGGTACGACGCCGTGCTCAACGTGGGGACGGTCTTTGCTCGTCGTTTCGTCGCTTGATCCTCGAGACTCACGCGCTCCATTTCCCTTAAAATACGCTTTCTTGGCGACACCATCATGTGTTCTTGTCTACAATTCGCAAGTTTAGCGTTCACCAGAACGGGAAGGGAAGCCATTTTCTCTCTTAATTTTTCCACGATCTTGACTAATTCCTTCCGCTTCGTAGTCGGTTTAGTTTTTTTGTAGACCCTTAACTTATGATACTGATATGGTTTTTTGAGTTTCATATGATAATATTTCTCCCGATCTGAATCCGTCCACCGGTCGTTGTCACATTTCGTTTTCGTATCGACGGGGCCGTCTACGACGTCTTCCCCTTTACAATTCTTATCGTCTAAGTGAACGACGTCGCCGTTTCGTTTAGCGTCACACAGACCGTTGGCGAGCGGCTTGCGGGCGTTGGGGACGTCCAGCAGGCTCGAGTCGGTGGGGCGGCGACGCTTGAGGCGGCTGGCGGCGTGGATTTGTGCGGAGTGCAGGGTGGAGGGCCTGCAGTAGTACATGGCTAGCTCTTTGGATAGGTTGCGGCGCGGGCTGGGCTGCTTCCAGCAGTGGTCGCGGTGCGAGGTGCAGGGCGAGGAGTGCAGCGAGGAGTTGTCGTCGGACAGCGAGAGCGAGGCGCAAGGCGCGGGCGCGAGCGGCGGCGTGGGCGGCGCGGCGGCCGGGGGCCAGAACGTCTTACGCGGCACTGACACCCAGCCTGCGCGCTCACTACCACGCACCAACTCCAGGATAAACTTTCCATCTGAAAACAGTTTTTAATCCATTTAATTTATGTAAACAGAAATATCTAAAAAACTTACAACACTCTTACAAAAAAAACATTACAAATACTCTCATATGACCTCAGCTATATAAACAATACGTTGATAGATGAAGACAGTCTTTAAAATCTTACAATTAATAGTTTATATTGTTAAATAAGATTGTTCAAATACTGTACACTTATTAAGCACTTTTTTGTGTTGTCAATAATTGTTTTATTTAAAGTATAAATGTTTTAAATCAGTGAAAAGGGATCTGAACTGCATACTGCTAAAGGTACACTTCTAAACTAGATAGTTGTTAAGGTGTACATGTAATTGGGCTTAAATTATACTATATGAAACAAATTGTCATACAATTGTATATTATAATCCTAAATATTAAACAAAAATGTTACCACATCAAGAATAGCTGTAAACTATAAAGTAAGCAACTAAAAACAAAATATACTGTACATATCTTTAAAATAAATAGAACTTTGACTGTCTTTAATGCACTTGTTAATATGTAAATATTTACTTGAATGCTTTAATATATACACTGATATCTTATATATTTGTATATGATAACTAACACTTGTCCATAACATTAGTTTATATAATAAGAAAATGTGCTTGATTTTCAATATCTTTTTATTAGAGAAGTCTGTGCCATTATTATATTATAATGTCACTATTTCTAATTAGTTTCACAAAACTGTGTTTACAGTCGATTCTAGATACCTATTGTAAAGATTTAAAAAGCATTAATAAAGTTTTAATTATAGTTAAATGAACAACAATTAACTTATTGGAGTATAAAATGTATATAGTCAAATTTAAATAAGTCCTAAATGACCAGAAAATACAATACACATATTTGGCTTATAAGAAATACCTACAAAATCTATGGTCTAACAACCTTTACTTTATTCTTAGTGTCTAAAGTGTATTTTCCTATGATTAAGATTCTACTTGTTCCGCTAGGATGCATACAGCTCCTTACAAAACATAACAATAGTGCAGAAGCTGTGCGCAGACAATTGGTAACTGCTCAGTCAAATGTGGCTAAGATTATCAGAGCATGAATGACTTTCTAGCATTTCTAATTTAGGATGACAAATTAAGTATTTGATAACACAGGATATATTGTTATCACAGTTAGACTAGGATCTTTCATATACTTTTTCGAATATGACTACTATAACTTTGAGAAATAGACGTAATGATTTAATCTTAGAGGCAGCACTAACCTTTGAAAAACTTGAGTCTGCCACCTGAAGCTGTGGGAGCTGAATTTTGCACAGGAGGGTCGTCATTTACACCTTTACTACTGCTGTTACCATTCACACCATGTCTTCTGTCTACTTCTTCTGTCATTTTGGTACATGTTGTCAGAGTTGTGTTTGTTCCTTCCTGTATATGCATTTCATTTCTGCTCGCTCATTCAAAACACGAGCTACAGAAAAGTCCTAAAAATCTCGCCATGTCGCACCAAACAATAAATGTAAATCAACACATATCACTCGTTGATTCGCACCAACTTTCAATATTTCCGTCCGAGTCCTCATCCTATTAGGGCCACCTGCGGGAAGCTCGCCCGACACTCTCGTAAACACATTACCGACACGGTGACTACTATATCCAACAATTATTTGATGAACTAATATTCTAATGGCACATAAACAATTTTACCACTTCCTAAATTATTATAAAACAAAATCCCAATATCGAAATCCCGATAATAATCAGGCTTTCGACACAACTTGATAAAAAGCTGTTCGTTTTTCAGAACATAGTTCATTCACACCCAGCATCCATTTTGATTCGTTCAAAATCCGAATAAAATCGTTCAATTTGGCCATAATAAACTAAAATTCTGATTGCGTTGTTAATTTCGTTCAGAAATATTACATTTTGAACAGCAAGCCAAATTTACAATATTGATTTTTTTATTTGTTTAAGAGAATATTATCTGCCTAAATTAAGGTATTTTATTTGTATAATTACTTAAACTTTCTCTTTTCTACTTCAAGAGATAATTAAAATTGTTTTAGATTTTATAATGGCTAAAATAAATATTTCGTTAATTATACTGTACGTATAACGTAATTATTGTTCTTTCATTTGATATAATAGAAGGAATGAACAATGCAATCAAATCTCTCGGGATTTTTTCAAAGAACGAAGTAGTAACAATAATGATAACATAATAAAAAACAAAAACAAAAATGCTTCCAAAACTATTTTTTTATAAATGTAACTTATACTTTCTTGTATAATATTCTACTTTCTTGTATTCTTTGTATTTTAATCAATCACACCAATTTTTTCTTGATATGATATTATAGCTTTATAGCCTGTGCCATAAAGCTACCGCCATTCATCATTCTATTTAGTCTACGATTGTTCGCGAGTTGCGAGTTGCGACTCCATTACTCATTAGTCATTACCATTTTATTACACGCATTGTAATTTGTGTTCCTGCATGTAACATTTAAAATATTGAATTTTATTTAAGTTTATGCAAGGATTCATGGCAAAATCTTAATAAGCGGTATATAGAAACCTTTTTTGTTGAATTTGTGAAATACTTAGAGGTAAGTAAAGAAAGTTTTCGTCACACTGTATTTAATAACAAAACTGAAAGTTACGAATGATTGTACTATTTGCAACAAACAGTAATGAATAATCAATTCCAGCATTGAAAATGACGTCGTCGGAAGTATCGTTTAATCGAAAAATTATAGAAGATCTCTCAAATGTTGAATTCGACACAAGTGAGGATGTTGAGGTGATTCCAACATTTGATTCTATGGGATTGCGCGACGAATTGCTGCGAGGAATTTACACTTATGGTATGATTATATACCCAAACAATTCTTCTATCCATGCATTTGCATTTAAATCATTACAATTTTTAATTTATAGGCTTTGAGAAACCTTCTGCTATTCAACAGAGAAGTATTTTACCAATCGTCAAAGGCCGTGATGTGATTGCTCAAGCTCAATCAGGTACTGGCAAGACAGCAACATTCTCCATTTCCATACTGCAATCCTTGGACACAACTCTGCGTGAAACCCAAGTGTTAGTACTATCACCAACAAGAGAGTTAGCCACACAGATTCAAAAAGTAATTCTGGCATTAGGGGATTTCATGAATGTCCAATGTCATGCTTGTATTGGTGGAACTAACTTGGGTGAAGATATTAGAAAGCTAGATTATGGGCAGCATGTAGTTTCTGGGACACCAGGAAGAGTTTTTGGTGTGTATGAAATTGTCAAGTAATCACTTTCTTCATTACTACTACACAAATATAATTTAACAAGTAATTCATTTCATTTTATATATATTCCAGATATGATAAGAAGGCGTGTACTTCGTACCAGATCAATTAAAATGCTGGTCCTTGATGAAGCTGATGAGATGTTAAACAAAGGATTCAAAGAGCAAATTTATGATGTCTACCGCTATTTGCCCCCAGCAACACAAGTTGTACTCATATCAGCCACACTACCCCATGAGATCCTTGAAATGACTTCAAAGTTTATGACTGATCCTATTAGGATTTTGGTAAAGCGGTATGTATTAGTTTTTCAAGTATTAAATAGACATATACAATAAATCTATCAATAATATATTATAGATCATAATAGGATAAATAATTTGAAACTTTTTAACATTATTAAGCTTTTGGGATAAGACTTTAAATATATTTTATTTTGTAGTGATGAGTTGACACTGGAAGGTATCAAACAATTTTTCGTGGCAGTTGAACGTGAAGAGTGGAAGTTTGACACACTCTGTGATCTTTATGATACCCTTACCATTACACAAGCAGTAATATTTTGCAATACAAAGAGGAAGGTGGACTGGTTGACTCAAAAGATGCAGGAAGCTAACTTTACAGTCAGCTCTATGCATGGAGATATGCCACAGAAAGAAAGAGATAATATAATGAAGGAGTTCCGATCTGGTCAAAGGTAATGTGAGAAACAATAAAGGAATTCCTACTTTAATTTATTATTCCCTAATGTTAAAAATTATTGTACCTTTTCACTTGGTTATATGTCATTCTTGTATAAGATTTTGACATGAGTGAAACAATTTCTTCATATGTATATTTATATTTCAGCCGTGTTCTCATCACTACAGATGTCTGGGCTAGAGGAATTGATGTCCAACAGGTGTCTTTAGTCATTAATTATGATCTTCCTAACAACCGTGAGTTATACATTCACAGAATAGGAAGATCAGGTCGATTTGGACGTAAAGGTGTTGCTATCAATTTTGTCAAATCTGATGACATAAGGATTCTAAGAGATATTGAACAATACTATTCAACACAAATTGATGAGATGCCGATGAATGTGGCCGATTTATTCTAATTTTTCGACAGTCTGATATTCAGTCATATTGGATATTTAATATATTAAGTTTATATGCTAACTCTTAGTTTTATGTCTATAATGAATAAACCTTACTTCACATTTGATTTAGTTTTATTTAAAATTACCATATTTGTATATAAAATACTATTACATGTAACAAACCATGATTTCAGATATACTATTTACACTACATAAATAATTTATCTCTAACAAACAATAATCTATGTCAAGTCAAATATTATAATAAATAAATCCTATATTTGAATTAGAAAGTAAATGTGTATGGAAAGTAATTTAGTAAAAAGTAGTGTAGATTTGCAATTCCAATTGAATATACCTATTACAATAAACTTGGTTAAGTTTTCTTAATAATTTAGTAGCTTTTATATAAGGGTTTAATTATTAAAATAAATATTTATACATTTTTATTATCTAATTGGTTATTATTAATAAAGTCCAATTTAATATTAATGTTTGAAATTTTTGTACCTTTAAGCATCAATCTATAATAGTATGTACAAAAACTAGTTAATGTATCCAAATATCTTTAGTCAGATTTAATATTTTTAAAGGCAGTGTTAACTATATAGGTAATTACTAATTTTATATGAAGTTTGCCTAGTGATTATAGTTTTATACATATTTGAGTGTAAAATACTGAGTTTATGACTGCTTAATGGAATGTGAGAACTGAATAGAACCAATATAATTTTAAACAATAATATAATCACAAAAAATCACAATTACTAGTGATGTTTATAACAAAGTTATCTTACACATAAAATACATTTTAAAATATAAACATGTATTATGAAATGTATCATAATCTAATTAACAGCATGATTTAAAGTAATAAAAAAATTAAACAAAACATGAAAACTTGTCAAAATTCTAGCGAATCAAATTGATTTACCTGCTAGTTTTACTTATATATGTTTGTTTATGGTACCAAAGTTAGTCCAAATAATGCAATTGTAATGTCAAAAGCAGGCTTTCAAATCACATTTACGAAAATCACAAGAAAAATCTAGGGCCATGTATACCTTTTAAAAACATAACATTGTTATCACTAATGCATAAAACTTCTAATGACAATGATATATCATATAACAATATTATACTTAGGCCTAGGTGTAAAAGCTTTTTGCTGTACATTCAAAACTCTGAATCAACTGATGAATATACATTCCAACGTCTGTAAATAAATATGGCAACAGCCCCTGCCAGTAGTGCAACAATAATTTCCAAAAGCTGATCTAAAAATGTTGAGCTATTATCGACAGATTCCAATACTTGTGGCTCTGGTTCATAGTTTTGCTCCTCAGGAGGCTTGGCAGCCTGTTCCTCTTCTCCTTTGAATGCAATTTGATTAAGTACTGATTGTTCTTCTTCAGTCAAAGGTTTAGCAGCATTTGAAGATAGCAGTGAAGCTATTTCACCACATTGAGGACACACCCAACTGGTTGACTTTTTGGCAAGTATTTTTCGTTCAGCTGGTGTATAATCTAATGCACCAATTGTTCCCTCTGCTGGGGTTGGCATAAATGCGATTAAAGCCAACAATGCAGTTCTTATTGACCAGGATGGTTGCCATGTCTCTGGATGATGTCCAGAGATAGATAGACATATTTTCTTGTTAATCTCAAATCTGCCGTTAGGTGTTAAGAGTATAATGTGAGGAGGATGCATAGGATATTCCTTGGGCAGCAATATTCTGCCATGATAAATACCACCTTCAAAATCAGTACCAGGAGGACCCCTTACAGTAAAATGCCATTCAAATAGATTATCTTCTAAAGGTCGAGCGCAATATTCTTCAGTCGCTTCAGCTAATTCCAAGGCCTCTCGCATTAATCTCTTAACGCCAGGACATTTCGTATTGTATTTATCACTCATATCAGCCATTTTTAAGCTATGTAAGCACTACAGTCGTTTATGGTTTTCAGATTACTATTTGGAGCAAAAATGCCGTGTAAAACTGATTAATTTAGTGTATATATTTCACAATCTGTAATAATTTATGTGTGACGAATAAAAAATAAAAATCCAATCACAAAAGCACAGATGTCAGATGTTTAGATACAAAAATATCATAAAGATAGAACTAAACAATCCTACTTACCATAAACAGTAATAATGAAAATATAATAGTAATTAAGGAAATGTACCGGATCCAATAAAAAAACTTAATTATAAATAAACAGTTCCGAAAATATTTAAGATATGTATAAAGATAGCAATCATAATATCAGCTAAGTTACATTAAATAATATTTGTTATTACATTTATAATTATTGGCAATTCTATACAAATGTCAAGTGTCAACCGTCAAACGATCAAAGTCTTATGTCAATTGTCAGTTTTCATAGCGTCTTGCAAACGCATTTTCCGATCGTTTTTGCGTTATGTTCTATTGTAAAGATTAAGTTTGGAATGTGATGTGATACATATTTTTTATAAATTCATAAAACAAATTATAAGTGTTGAAAATGGACGGTCCTCCGGGAACAGGAAATATTAATCAGGGTGGAGCGATGGCTCCTCCAAACATGCCCAGCTTCCCTCCGATGCCTCCACCTCCTGGTGCAATGGGGGGAAATAACATGCCTCCACCGCCAGTGGGACCGCCTGGAACCATGCCGCCGCCGTCGGTTAGTACTACTGGCCCACCTATGCCTCCTGGCATGGGACCTCCACCTGGAATGATGGGTATGGGCCCACCCGGCATGGGTCCTCCTGGTATGGGTCCACCACCTGGTATGGGACCACCACCTGGAATGGGTCCACCTCCGCCTAATATGGGTCCTACGCCAAATATGGGGCCACCTCCTCCGGGTATGGGACCGCCTCCAGGAATGAGCCCCATGGGACCTCCAGGGCTAGGCGCACCACCACGTATGCCTCCTGGAATGATGCGAGGAGGCCCCAATATTAAAGGGAACTTCAACCAAGCAATGGATATGGGCCCTCCAGGCATGGGTCCACCCCCTAATATGCCACCACCAGGCATGGGGCATAGTGCGTGGGAAGATCAAGGCCCACCACCTGGATGGGGAAGACAAGGTAGAGGTGATGGTGGCTCTAGTTGGGAAGACCAAGAAGAGCATGATGATGAAGATGATGATAATGATGAAAGTGGCCCTCCTACAGGTGGTCCATTACCATCATTATTGACTATGAAGATAGATACACCTGAAGAGTTTAGAAATAAACCAGCCGCAGTCGGTGGTGTAGTTTTACCGAAAGCCCTAGAAGAAGCCCTTGCTTATAAAGACCAGCGACAAGCTGCATTAGGAAATGAGGCTGAGAAAGAACCAGGTTAATATATCAATACTTTTTCCTATTTACTGACACTTGTATATATTAATATATTTTTTTAATATTAATATAATATGTGGGTCTTTACAGAACCAAAAGAACCAAAGGCTCCTCCAGCACCAGTCATTAGTACAGAATATGATGCAGAAGAGGATGAGGGTGATTCTGAAGAAGAGAATATACCTGAGGCACCTCATCCACCAGTTATATCAAAACAGGAGGTATATAATAAAATCCTTACTTTATTAGAGATAGGTTATTTACAATCACTTACATTGTTTTTTTTAAATGCAGGCTCAGCCAAATAAAGTTAACAAGAATAAACGCAAGAAAAAGAAAAAGAAGGCAGCTAAGCAAAAACGTAAGGAAGAAAAAATTAAAGAAGCACATAAGACCTCAGATAAGGAAGACACGCAGACAACTAGTGACAAGGAAAACAAAAAGGAAGCTGAAATAGAGTCAGTATTTGTTTCTTATAATTCCTGTAAGCTTTAATATAATGTTAGGCTTTAAGAAAATATTATTATGTTTTTTCAAAATGCAGCTTACATGATTGTATATAATTTTTTCTATAAATTACAGATATGTGCAAGAAAATATTCAGTTCCATGAATTAGAACCAATGTATAGACAATTCCATCGTGTTCTAGAAGCTTTTAAGATAACTGATAAAAGAGAAGATGACATTAAAGAAGAGATTAACAAAGACCTACCAAAGCCTAGCAAGCAACTGGAAAAAGTTACTGATCAATTTGCTGCTGATGAAGAAGCTGTAGAGGTGAAATTATTAGTTTATAAAGTGTACTAAGTACTGGCAGATTTTATTTAATTTTTAATACATCATAATATAGCATTAAACCGTGGTATTGCAAGGCAGGCTAAAAATGTTGAGTACAGCTATTATAGAAAATAAATATCAAATTGATACATTCAATGTGATCTTAATAGGTACTTATTGATTACTATGTAACTATGTAGTGTCTGGTATTAAACAGATTAAGAAAAAAATAAGCCACTTGCAAAGAAACTATTGTTTAAATACCATTCACTTTTTACTCTCAGTTGTGTTAACTTTATTTTTATGTATATTATGTTAGAAGTGTTTTACCAAATTGGTCAATAACGAAACTAACTAATAAAGTGAAATTTTATTTTATCCACAGAAACATGCAGCTGAAGAAAAGGAACGGCTTTCTAAACGTAAACTAAAGAAACTCTCAAGGTTGTCAGTAGCGGAGTTAAAGCAGTTAGTACCACGACCAGATGTGGTTGAAATGTATGATGTGACTGCCAGGGATCCCAAATTGCTTGTGCAGCTCAAAGCTCATAGAAACACTGTGCAAGTACCTAGACACTGGTGTTATAAGCGGAAGGTAGGCTTATATTATGTAATATGTTTTAAAGAATTTTTGGAGTAAAAAACTCAGTCAAGCGAACTTTTAGTTGTAATTTATATTGTAAAAACTGTTGATTTAATACAACTTATAAAGAACATAAGAATGTAATTTATTTACTTTTGATTTGATGTGATGACCACATTATTTTCAATTTATTCTTTTAAAATATTTTCAGTATTTACAAGGCAAACGTGGTATTGAAAAACCACCATTTGATCTGCCTGATTTCATTAAAAAGACTGGTATAATGGAGATGAGAGCTTCACTGCAAGATAAGGAGGAGACAAAGACGTTAAAAGCTAAAATGCGTGAACGTACAAGGCCTAAGCTTGGAAAGATTGACATTGACTACCAAAAACTTCATGATGCTTTCTTCAAGTGAGTCCAGTATAGTATGAAATAATAATTATAAACATATTATTATTATTTAAAATATCTAGAAGGTGAAATGTTAATTGCATGCAATGATAAAATTAACTTACCTAATCAATTTTAATTGATCATTTGAATTCAAAATAAATACATAAGTATAACGCCAAAATCATCAGAAGTAAGAAGATGTTATTATATTTGTCAATCTTTTTGTATAATGTGATCAAAGAAATGGGTTTTTAATACTCAATTTTTTGTGGTCCATTACAATGTTCAGCGTAATAGCTGCATTTATATAATTTAATTTAGCACAAAGCTCCTGTCACTTGCTGTTTAAAAGCTATTGAGTGTAAGTAACAATTTGCTTAACGTATTTGCAGACATATATTTTAGTCGAAAAAATGATTAATCAATCAATTATTTATTACTGTTATTATGTTGTCAAATTGCCTTTAGCTTAAGCTGATTTGTTTTAAAATCATCTTGTAAATATAGGTGGCAGACTAAGCCGCGTATGACGATCCATGGTGATTTATATTATGAGGGCAAAGAGTTCGAAACTCGACTGCGGGAAAAGAAGCCAGGTGATCTGTCTGAGGAATTACGGACTGCCTTGGGAATGCCCGTTGGACCCGGTTCACATAAGGTGAGATTTCGAACTCCCGTTTTTACATGATTATAACCTTACGTATTTCGTGTTTGTTACTCTTTTAAATCTCTAACACAATATGTATATTTTAATTTATTTTTGTATTCGCTGGGTGCGAAGTGGGGGTGGGGGTAACATAATCTATCGCAGCGCTCATGGTGATCAAAAGTAGAAATAATGTGCGCTCTGTGATCAGATGTATCTGTCAATGGCAAAGTTTTCCAACATATTACATTTTCATATCATTAATTAATTGCATTAGTCTGCCAACAAAAATGAGTCATAGTAGTTGTTGTGTTGTAAACGGCAAGAATACTGGCAGAAATAGATTTGATATTGCGAGAAACACTCACAAATCCGGTCTTCAAAACAATACTCATTTCGATCTGAAAACGATATTTAATTTATTATT
>DWAJ01005319.1:0-11658 GCA_018238005.1 Eurema mandarina | reverse complement strand
ATGTATTGTATGTATGTATTTACAAAAGAAAAGTATGTATATGTAATTTATTCCGTTATCTAGTTGCCATAACATAAGCTTCGGCTTAGCTTGGAACTAGATGGCGCTGTGTATAAATGTCCTGAAAATATTTATTTATTTATTTCTTTCTTTCTTTCTATAATAAAAGAGCCAAAATAAGATACGTAGTAACGCTTTTACAGTATTTTGTAGTAAATTACAAAAGAATTTAGAAATTAACTCCCTTACACAAAGTTAAACAAATGTTTACCGACATAAGAAATGTTAGATTAGGTTTTGTAAGCGGAGGAACTCCGGTGGGTTTGAGTCGGTAGTACTATTTTACGCGAGTCCGACATAACCACCTCCCTTCCATAGGGGGACGCGGGATCCGTAAAAGGACTTACAAAAACAAAAATTTAATCTATTTAATGTATTTAGCTATATTTGAAAACGTCCGTTCGTAACTGGTTTATTTAATGAAGTGCCGTGCTTGGCACTCGATACAATACACAATGATTGCTTATACAGTTACCAAAACCAAAAACTCCTATTAAAAATATGTAAGCTTTCAAAAAAGCTTTAACTTAACATATAATATTGTGTACGCATATATGAAATTGTTTAAGACGCTTTATATTTCAAAACTATTTCAGTGTTCAGGAAACAATTGCTCAGCTACTGTAAGTACCTGTTATTTTTAGTTTATTTAATTACGAACGATTTAAATGAAATTTGGAATGTAGCAGGGATGTAAGGGCTCCATAACCCTAACTAAATATCCGTAAAAGTAAGAGAATTTAAAAGTTTAGGATAATATCGGATTTGTTATTCCTACCCAATGGTGATATAGATGAAACCATTATATTAGCTAGTTGTATTTTACTTTTGAAATTCCTTAACATTTTAATTTTATCCTTAACCGAAATTATCCGAAACTGACGGATAAACCGAACTCCGAAATAGTTTCTTATCCGTATCCTTCGGATATGAAATTATTATACTGGATACGGGTAACCGTATAATCATTTCTATATCCGTATCCAATCCATATCCATAACATCCCTGGTATGTAGTTAGATACCCTGGATTAAAACATAAGATTCTTCCTATCCCGGTATTGCCCAAAGACCGGGATCTACGCGGGCAAAACTGCAAGGCACAGCCAGTTAAAAATGAAATGGTAAATCGACGAAATTGGCAGTTAAATTCAAGTACAAGTCCTTCAACCTGGCTCGCTGAACAGTCACGCGATTCTGAAAGCGAAGCTTTTTAACATCGCGTGACGAGACGAGCTATCGAAACTTTAACCAACCACTTTGAAGCAATTTAATTTTAGGTTTCAACTTAAACTAACTATTAATTGAAGTTGAAACCGAAACCACTTATAAATACTTTGTTTAAATGCGTTATTATGTTCAACTTACATTATTGATCCTTTTTAAACCAGCCCAGTTTAAAGATGGTCATTCAAAAGAGGAATGTTATATAAAACTAGTCTAAGATCCATTGGCTCACGAACTAGTAAAAAACTATTTCGAGAGCCGATGTTTTCTTTCATTTTAAAGGGCTTTTTAGCTAACCTCGTTGCAGCCAACTAACTTTTCAAGTCGTTTAAATTAAGCCAAGTCCAATCACTTACATTGTGCCATTTGACATGATTTTTATCCTTATGATATAAAAGCGAAAATTTGTGACATTTCATGGACTCATTGATGTTTCTACCGAATGGGTTTAGCTGAAACTTGGTGAATATATAGGCAAGACCTTAGGCCAAACTATAGTATGTTCTTATCCCGGTTTTAGAACAAAGGAAAACAACGTGGGTAAAACCAAGAGGCGGGGCTGGTCTTAAGATTAAATTTAATATTTGAGGACACTTATACACAGCGCCATCTAGTCCCACGCTAAGCAGAGCTTGTGTTATGGCAATTAGATAACGGATAAATTACATAATACATATAAAATATTTTTCTTTTATAAATACATACAAACAATACATACCAACACCCAGACCCCAGATAAATACAAATGTAAATTACAATTTTTTTCCGGTGTGGGGATCGAGCCCGCGACCCTTTGCGCAGAAAGCAGTTGTCCAACCACTGCGCCAAGCGGTAGTCATTAAGTCAACTAAGATCTTATTTTTTCAGTGTCGTGGCTTGGATTGTATCGAACATTCGTACGATACAGAGCCTTTGAACAGTATGACTATACACATCCCCACTAGCGGAGATGACGACGTTGACCTTATGAGAATCGATTTCAATGTCGAAGTTGATAAATAAATTTATTCAAATTAAATAATTTTGTTTTATTAACTATTTTTATTATTGTTATATTTATTAAAATATAGTTGTGTTTATAGATGAACACAGCAATACTCCCGTCAATGGATAATAAATGAACTATGAAACTCACAATAACCGTCAATTTTTTTTGTAGTAAAGGAATCTTCAAAATCGGTTCATCAGATCAAGCGATTAGGCACAATAACAAGTACTATGATTAAGATTTAAATTCTAGATATATAAGTTTTAAAGGATAGCCACATTCACAAGATATTTTTGAAAAACTACCTTTCAGCACCTACCTCGATATTTTTAAGCGGGCGAAACCTGGGGCCGAACTAATTAGGGTAAGATTACTTCTGAGTAATTCGATTTAAGTCGTACAGTAAGTACAATAACCTTAATAAGTCAAAGTATAATAATAGTTCAAATTTAATCAACTACCTAAATTCTTAATCCATTTTCTTTGCAGCCAAGTCTACTCAGTCATTTAGCTTCTAAAACCATTTATTATACTACCAACTCTTAGCCCAACTGGCTTATTTAGCCGTTTAACTAACAGCTAATTTCGTTGCAGCTAACTCGCTTAGCCGTTTATCTAATAACCAATTATTGTCGTTGCTAATTAGCTTAAACTTGAACACTCTAACTCATATTAAATTTAAGTAATTCTAAAACCCACTGCCTAAATTTAGTTAGCGATGCAAATCTGTATTTCGGTTAACCTATTAATATTATGAACGCTAGAATAAATAAATAAATATTTTCAGGACATTTATACACAGCGCCATCTAGTTCCAAGCTAAGCCGAAGCTTGTGTTATGGCAACTTACATATACATACATTTTTTTTGTAAATACATACATACAATACATAGCAACACCCAGACCCCAGAAAAATACAAATGTAAATTACAAATATATTTTTACGGTGTGGGAATCGAACCCACGACCCTTCGCGCAGAAAGCAGTTGTGTTACCACTGCGCCAAGCGGTCGTCGTTATAGATTTATTCTTATACCCTGTCGTCATGGCTATCCGCTCCGCTCGCTACAACTCGCCACCTCAACATTACGTATCCAACTTTCACCGCTCGAGAAAGCCGCCTTAGAAACTCACTCGGGCCGCCGGAAACGGCGCTGGCTTTTTATCTAATCTAATTTTAGCTTTGTTATTCCGCTTTTTGTTATCTTTACGTATTTATTATGAAAAGCATATTACGAGCGATATAACAGCGAGTTTGTTTTGTTTTTTGTCGAAATTTTTATTTTAAATATTTTGTATTAAGCTACATTTTAATCGTACCAATTTTTATGTCAAAATATACTTCTAATAAATTTTTTACCCACAGACACCTTAAAAAGAGGGTTATGGACCTTTATGTAATATCTCTATGTTCAATTACAAGGAAAAACTGTTGAACATTATCGCATTTATAAATTTAAAAATCTTCAAGTTAATGTCAATACAAGAGCTGGTCGCTTACAAAAAAAATACTGTCGGAAACAAAAAAATAAACGCTACCGAAAAAAAAACATACGCACATGTGTGCACGCGTATTTTATGTGAGTAGGGGTGTGTGTGTGTGTGTGTGTGTGTTATTTAAGTACTTCATTCACACTGAGCTCAAATTAATATCTCTTTAGACACATCGCTATAGCGTTTCATGGTAATTAATAATTTTACACGATGTGAACACGCAATTATCTTTCTGTAAATTATTACACTTGTTTTATTTCTAATTCGGACGGACGGAGATAAATTTGAATTATATATTCTACATGTGCCTCCATCGAGGTCGATTCGGTTTGTTTGAGAATTGAGATATTTTAAAAAATGTAGGAAAAAAATTGGTATAAATATGTAGCTATTTAATAAGCTTTATATTATGTATATATAGACTAATATTATTCATGTATGTCTCACACAATAGCACTTTTCAATTCTTACCAATAGTAATGTCAATTGCTTATCATACTTGTATTAAATATTAGTAACTACATGTGCTTATCTTCTATATTATTTAAACCGCAAAAAATGTATCTACTTACAATATTTTATTTGCGAAATCGGTTTAGTAGATCCAAAGATTCTACTTCAAAATATTTACTTACTTTCTTTTAGTTACTTCGACAGATTCTACTTTTATTTTTATCGTTTAAATATTCAATTATAATCAATATGTCAATTGGCAATGCCTTCATCGTATTGAAAATCATTAATATCTTAAGTAAATATTTTAAAGAAACCACAACGTACTTTCCAAAACCATCTCTCACTTTCCAAACAAATCTAGTCTTTATAACCACTACTATTGTACTCAAACTCGATTGCGCTCCACCGAGCATCGAACACACACACATCACACCGAAACTTTCGAGTTTCGAGACAAAGCAAAGCATTCAATAAATCGGCGATACGATCGCGGAAACATCGGGCCTGATCGATCGTTTAAATGTCACTTGAATCATGAGTGTGTCGCTATGCGGAACCCGAGGCGAGTTTACAGTTACGATGGCTCGTGCTCTTGAACTCTCGCGACTTGGGAGAAGTCTTTAAAGTTTAGACCCTATGTAAGAAATTGACCCCGCCAAGCATTGCACGGTTAAGTTTTATATTAGAAATAAAAATGGCTACGAAAATTTGTTCATGAGACACATAGAGAATAAAACTGAATTGTAACGTAGCTAAATATCCATGTATTCTGAAACATACTTC
The DNA here is from genome assembly GCA_018238005.1 of Eurema mandarina. Lineage (NCBI taxonomy): Eukaryota > Metazoa > Arthropoda > Insecta > Lepidoptera > Pieridae > Eurema > Eurema mandarina. The sequence goes on along the minus strand of DWAJ01005319.1, from coordinate 6,650 downwards.
CTCAAGCGTCATTCTACACATTGGTGGCAACAGTATCAAAATCGATTTAAGCATAGTTAAAGTTAATCGCAAACAGATGGACAGATGACAGACATTGCATTAAAATAGCCACTGTAACGTTATTTTCGCCATTGTAAAAATAGAACAAACATTTAAACTACATCCAATTAAAACCGCTTAGCATACCAAATACACAGACTTATACCTAGTTAAAAATCTTAACTCAATTTTAAAAGCATTCTTTATTAAATATGCCGCACGAAACAGCTATCTGAGAGTCGTATAAATCACAACCGTATTAGCCAGCCAAGTAGAAACCAACCTTACATGTACAGCCATAAGATATATTTTTGATTATAAGTCTATTATAACATCTAGGCACAGTAAGAACGAGCGTAATTAAACACGTCAGCTATGACATACAACAAGTCGAAAACTTGGTACAAACAAGCCGTAATTATTATTTGTATATCCGGAGAGAAACGTCTGGTGTTATTGAGTATAATTAGAGGCTTTTTCGTAACATCCTAATGACTGACTGCTAAACAGTACTGTGTACACTTTCGTTTTAAAATCGAGATATATACGATTTGATAAACGATAATTTTAGCTTCGAGAAACATTAGTTTTTATAACAAAACCCATGTAAAGCCTCCTAATTTAATATTAATATTTTTATGTTGGTAGAATATTTTCCTTTATTTACTTACTCACTATCCAAATGAATATGGATAAAGCAAATCAATTTATTAAGGACAAATTAATATTTATGAATTGAAACACGATTAATGAATATCGACATTGAATGAACGATTATAATAAAAATTGGATTAGGCTTTCAATTGAATTAATAGACAATATATTGTATGGTCAATAAGTATCATTTTACATTAGCAAATAATATTTAATATTTCAATATTCAGTTGTTAACTCATTCGTCATTTCGTCAGTTTGCTTTCATCTTTTCACCTTTTATTACTATACGGGTAAATATATTTCTTTTAGTAGACCAGTCATCAAACCGCAATGTGTCGCTTGTCAATAATAATGTCGTCCATTTTTAAAACTGGTTATAATTTCAAGGCTACACGAATCGATTAGTCACTGTATTATGCAAGATCGCGAAACCCAAACGCACCTCATACATTCATAAATGTCTCGCCTAATTCGACGTTTAATCTATGCGACTTCTGTGAACTATACCTAGGTGCTTTTAAATCGTTTGACCAAGATGCCAAGATGCAAGATGAAGAAAGCCATAGAATTTGTGAAAATCAACCATTTAACATAAAAATCTAGAGTCTAGACTTATATAGGTTTTCTGTTTCCTTTAGTTCCATAGGTTGGCTCTTCCCGAAATCTACTTTGCTACCATAATTAGTTAAATCAAACAATAATTACATAATCAACAAAATAACCACGTCAGCAAACTGGCGTTCCTATCTAGGAAAATTCAGACTCAATTTAGCTGTTATCCTTACTACATAGTACAAAACAAAGTCGCTTTCTCTGTCCCCATATCCCTATGTATGCTTATCTTTAAAACTACATATTCTTGGAGGTATCATCATTTTATCAACTACTAGCTGTTGCTCGCGACTTCGTCCCCGTTGATTTGTTTTTCCGCTATTTCTTCGCTCCTATTAGTCGCAGCGTGATGTTACGTAGCCTAAGACTTCCTCGATAAATTGTCTATTCAATAACAAAATAATTTTTCAATTCGAGCCAGTACATCCTGAGATTAGCGCGTTCAAACAAACAAAATCTTCAGCTTTATATATTAAGTATAGATATAGATTTCCGATATCACTTTAATTGATTTACTGCGAGCTAAACCACGTGTAAAAGCTAGACAAATAAAGACACAACAACCAACAACGTTGTTCGAACAAAGGATCAATTTCCCGATCCCGCCGTGCAATTTGTACATTTCACGCAAGTGCACACAAACTCGCTTTGACAAACTCAACTTGACTCACTTTTATTGCTTTGGCATTCAATTCAAGTGGAAGACAGGCATATCTACACAGTGCCAGACATTCTACCGCCTGAACAGTGATGTGCAAATGTCACTGTGCTCCGGTCTGAAGGGCACTGTAGCCAGCGTGATTACTCATCATCATACTTATTATCATATTTTTTATTAGTTAGTATAAGTAGCCACCGATATTGCTGGGCTAATGAGTCTTAACATCTTATGACTCAAAGTGGGGAGCGTCGATGTAGTGCACCCTGCCCGGAGCAAAGTTCTGGGTAGTACTACATTGGTAATGGGCTGGCGTTTCTCTTACCATCAGGAGGACGTACAGCTCGTCTCACCACTTCATAGAATATCTTTATTCACCCCGGCTACATATAGTGACACTTTAAATCATCATGAAACACTATAATGGTTTTGTGAATGAATTTATTTTGAAGTGGATTCTTTACACAAAAACATATCCGATTTCCGATAGCTATTAACTATACTAATCGCACCGCAATTAATTAAGCCTTAAAAAATCTTTTATACTGTTCATTAATCATATTCTATGAAAGTCGATAATAGTATTGCTTTAAAAAAAATATAGTGTTCACCGATCTATTTATCCTACGATAAACAATGTGTCTACATAATAGACTCTACCTTAAAACAACTCGTCCTGTATTTCTGTTCAACATTTTTATAAAAAATTACCTGGAAAGAAAAGAAAAGAAGAATTTATTAATTAGACAAAAATACAGGTTAACAGAATAATATACACATTGGACCCCACACTAGGCACTAAAGAAGAAACTGGAAGAAACCAGCTTTAAGTGATAATATATTATCTCTTATTTCATACATTTATTAAGTGAACTAGCAGCGCCCGCGGTTCTACCCGCGTTGTTCCCGTTCTCGGAACAATACCGGGATGCAAAGTATCCTATGCATTAATCCAGGGTATCATCCATCTACACACCAAATTTCAACTAATTCGGTGCAGCTGTTTTCGCGTGAAAAACTAACAAACATACACCCAAACATACATTCTCACAAACTTTCACCTTTATAATATTAAGAAGGATAACATAAACTGTAACAAAGGGTGAAATAAATTAAATAAATAAATAAAGTAATCTCAGCTTAAATACTATACTACATATAAAGAGCACAGCTAGGACAAAGGCACCATCCCTACACCCACCCGAGCAATGCAATTTGTACATTTCAAACACAGACTCGCTTTGACGACATTAACTTGTCACCGATGTGTTGTCCGCCTTTATTACTCGCAGATTGAATTCGAGCTTAGAACTTAGGTCTTAGAATCAAGCAATGCTATTAAAACTTCTAGACTTCTAAGTAATGCCGGAATACTATCTTAATATATATAAATCTCGTGTCACAATGTTTGTCCTCAATGGACTCCTAAACCACTTAACCGATTATAATAAAATTTGCACGCCATGTGCAGTTTGATCCAACTTAAAAGATAGGATAGCTTACATCCAGGTTTTGCCCCGGGAACGGGAACTACGCGGGTAAAACCGCGGGGAACGGCTAGTTAAAATATAAGTACAACTCTAATCAGTCCGATTTGACAGTTCGCCATACAAATCTGTCAAAATATTTTTATTTTTTTTAAAAAACAAGCTTTACAAATAAACAAACAGACCCCGGAGCCCTGTCCTCCTGTACTCGTCAAGACGAATCAAACGAGCTCAAACACGATAGGTTTGTGTCGTTTAATTACTGAGTTCCTACCCTTCAGGCTCCATCATCAGATCAGCTCCATGTCATAATAATTTTGTATCGTCATACGATTTACGTAAGCATGCAAAATTTCAACTCAATCGGTAACCGGTAAGTGGGTCAAATTTTACTTGCAAGATTTCATTACAAGCAAACAAACAGACCCCGGACAGGTGAAACTGAATAAAGGCTTTTAATAAAAATCATACACCTAGTAGGAAGTTTAAATTGACACGTTACCAAAAATAATTAGGAACAAGGTTAGGAAAGCGATTTCAATGAATAAAGGCCAAATATTTACAACGATACTGTACATACTAAATTATACAATGCACTTGAGCAAATTTGTTCAAGCCAAGCCTTCAAGCCGCTTAAACAAACGCATACGAGATTGCAAGGATCAAAGGATAAGTGACGATTATGTTTGCAACATTCCGGTTTCATTTGAACTGTCGGAGCGAAAGAAATAGTCTAGACTGCGGCCGGCTAGACTTGGTAAATAGTAGAGATGGGCCGAGTACTCGGTTGATACTCGGTACTCGGCGTACTCGGCGGGGTTTTTAATACTCGTACTCGGCCGAATAACTCGGTTAATCTTTGTTATTTGATAAGCAGTATATTTTGTTTAAGAAAGGAAATATATTTAAGTAGATATACCTAATTAAAACAACATCGCTAAAAAACTTTTTAAATTGTTTGCAAAGAGTTGACTGGTAGTTGGAAGGCGTGGGCGAGGGGTGTATTAACGTGTGCCGACTGTAGTTGAAACAATCAACGTTAAGCATTATGTCGCAAAATGCGCTCTAGTGCTAACATTCGAAAACTAAGCCTGTTTGTACTTGTTTACACGCGAAATGGGAATTTGATTGAACCGAGTTACTTGGCCGAGTACTCGGTTGAAATAAAATTAAGCCGAGTAATACTCGGTACTCGTTACTCAGCAAATGTGCCACTCGGCGCACCTCTAGCTTTATCTATTGTTATCAAAATTAAACTATAAGTTTTTGACTTGACCACGACTATGTGACCACCCCCTTGGTGTCAAAGCTGGATCTGCCCTTGAATATGTGTTAGTATAATTCTATTTTTACTTATTATTGAGTAGACATGATTCAATAGAAGTTTATTAAGTATACAAAAATTTTATTAAAATCTCATTGTCAAAAAACATCATTTTCATGCTCACATTTTTTGAGCAAACTTAACCCGTGAAATTTTCCACATGTCTGAACTTCCCTATTTATAAATCCTTGCACTTTATAAATTTTGAAGATACACTTTGTAGTGGTTAGCGTTTACAACTTTACAAGCTTGATATTTTTAGGATGTACGTATTTAAAGCCAGTGTTTTATAAAAATAGAATATAAAATGAAGCATTAATATATATGCCATAACATATACGCATAACCTTACAAAGTTTGTTTTATATCTAAGTTGGTTAAAACAATGCGTAAAAATGAGAGTCATAATAAAACTACTACTATAAATAATAACTACTTAAAATAAAATAAAATACCTTTGCTGCAGAATTATTCATTTCTAATAGTTATTATTAGTTGATGTCACATTGATTAAGGTCTCTGACGATTTTCTTGATAAACACTTTGTAACAACTTAAAAGAATGTAGTTGAAACGCAAACGACATAACCAATAAACAGTTTCAATTGCAGGTTTTTAGTTTGCCAAGATGTATTTAATCTATAGTATTATATTCTGTAATTAATTATTATTATTTAATTTCGCGACTTAAAAAGTTTCAACTATTATTTAGTTTGAGTTCGGATCAGGATTCAGGAGCTTAATTTTAAATTTTTGAAACGTCAAAATAAAAGATTTGTGTTACTAGAGTCATGACCATAAAGTACAGAATTCGTACAGATTCATAGCTATAGTGTAATTATTATTGTATTATGAGGGCTATTATTTTTCTCATAATAATATTAATTTATATAAAAATCTACTTATTACGGTAATAGCTGACTAATAATGTAATGTAATGTTAAGAATATATATGTTGTTGATGAACACAATTTAATTTAGAATTTCCGAGAAAGTAAACTTGCAGTAATATTATTTAAAATAATACATTATATTACTCGTAGTGAACAAATTGTTAGTAATATTGCCTTTAATTCGCTTTGATGAAAAATATAAAAAGTTGAATAAAGTAAATGCAATATTTTGAAGTTTTAATGTTTAGCACAAGTAACTGAGACAATTTAAGACGGATTGAGTGCCGTTGTTTTCAAAATAATTATACTGCGACGCTGCATGTACTAACTTCACAGTTTAGCTACACTTACACAGAGAGTCGTCAAAAGTTATCCAGAAATCGCGCGTGTCGTACGTTTGTAGATTGTGGCCGAAATTCAGCCGAATTGTTAAATTATTTAGATTGTCTGTGCTGACTAGCCTATGTTGCGTTCTTCGTTTAGTCTTTGAGTCGGATCATATTGTCAATTTGTCAGCCATGTTATTACTTCAGCGGTCGTGTTTTTTAGTTTAGTAAATATTAAGTTTTTTGTATCAAAAAGTAGAAAACGCGTACTGTATTTCTTTAACATACCTTTAAAGTGTCGGTTTTGTAGCATGGAAATAAAAAATGAATATTTGTGATGTTATATCCGCTTTGTATAAAGACGCTTCAATATTTTTTTGTGGACAGTGTTTTAAAAATAAATATAGTGATACGTAAATTTTCTTTCGATTTTTAATAATTGTAACTAGAAGACCATTCTGTTATTATGTGTTAATTTATAATTCTTACTCAAATCTTTGATTTTACAATGGGAATTATACTTATTTTGTGTCTCATCCCTGTAAGTCTCGCTTACGACAAAGGTAAGTTTTTGTTTTTTTTTTATAAGTTAGTTATTATGATGATGTCATATGTTATTAAAAAAAAATATTATTTTTAGCCTCATTTTTTGGTG
>DWAJ01005318.1:0-11658 GCA_018238005.1 Eurema mandarina | reverse complement strand
GATTTAAGTAACGATACAGTTATGTTGGCTTATCCATAAACTAGGCTGTTCCTTACAAAAAATAATGCATTTCACGTTCAATACTTTTAACGCCTTCTAATAGGCGCAGAAAGCAGTTGTGCTACCACTGCTTTCTACGCGAAGGGGGTGGGTTCGATTTCCACACCGGAAAAATATATTTGTAATTGACATTTATATTTTTCTGGGGTCTGTGTGTTGCTATGTATTGTATGTATGTATTTACAAAAAAAAGTATGTATATGTAATTTATTCCGTTATCTAGTTGCCAAAACACAAGCTTCGGCTTAGCTTGGAACTAGATGGCGCTAAACGTCCTGAAAAAATTTATTATTTATTAATTTTATAGTCTCTAAAATGCCTTATGACGTGTTATTAAGTGTAGATATTCCCTCCTCGCTCTTCCTGATTCCTGATTAATATATTTTATGCAATAATAAAGACGTTTTTTATTCAATATAAACTTATTTTTCATCTACGTATAATTATAAACACGAATAATAAAAGTAATTATTTTCAAACGTGATTATATATACAAATGTTGGGTAATATTTTAATTATAGTTCTATCAAAAACAATTTACCCGCGCCGGCCTTGAAACAAATTATCCATTTTATTCGAATTCTCCGCGCCCAAATTACGTGTTCAGTAAAAATATGTTGAGTTGCGAAGTAGGGGTTAAAGCGGGATAAAAAATATTTTTTTATTTATTTTAAGAACGTAATATGAACACTATACGCCGAAAAATCATTCGACGACTAACTAAAACGACGTATATAATAGTTATTAGCTCGTTGAAATTTGATTCGCTTGTGATCAAGGCATTTGCGAATTCGCCTTTGAATATCGCACGGAGATTACCTCTTATTAATAACATACTCGTAAATTTGCTCCACGGAAATTAATTATCTATTCAGTATGATACGAGAAAAGTGAACCACGGAGCTAAATATCTCTAATAAAAATACCCCTTAACTTTCAGGTCGCTTTCTCTTGTGTTTTGAACCAACGCGAATTTGTTTGATTAAATATTTTCATTACGGGTAACCACAAATACAATTAATATTTAGTTTTATTCTCTTGTTCCATTAAAAGTTGCTAAATAGGAAAAATCTTTTAACTCTTTTAGTAAATTCTGAAAATATAGGAGAAAGGTTTTTTATAAGCCAGATTTGATTTGACCTGACCAGTAATACTTATAGATATACTGTTTGTGGCTTGTGAATGAATTTATTGGGGAAGCGAATGCTGATTTCATAAACTAATAAATAAAATCATTCTAGTTAAATATAAGATGAGTTGTATTCAGATCGCACATCTTTGGATTTTAAACTACCCAAAACTTCGTCGCCTTGTAATGCCGTATGTCGACTTGTAATAATAAAAATAAATCAACATGAGTTGCGATGTGCATAACGCGTTAACAGCAGAATCAATTTCAATATTTTATTTGAAAATTCTTAGAATTACGAATATAGTTCTTAAGCAAAGATTACAGTGTAGGCGTATACAACGTAATATGACCTATAAGATTAACATGTACAGCATGAACGAAGAACATACTGATACTCTTATTATGCTACATGAAATAGGCGTTTGTCTGTAACGCCTATTACGGAAGCGTAACAAACCTTTGTAGCTTAGTGAAATACAAATCTACTGGATTGATTTTTAAATATGAGTACAAATTTGGATTCTTCAAATAACTATTTTAATACTAACATTTCGTCCCGAATAATTATAAAGGCCGGTATCCAATGTCTTATTTTATTGTGAACCTACTGAGCCAATGGGAATTATTAGTCATACCTTTTATGACGAATATTTTCCAATACCATTTTAAAATAATATTTTCGTTAGGACAGTGCTGTTGTCATGGGTAAGTTTTAGATATATCATATTTTATTATTCTTTATATAAATCAATCTATTAACTATTAAGCCTATTCTCATCCACTGCTGTACGTATATAAGCTTTACTCAGGGTGCGATAAAGCACTTTAAATAAATATCGATTATTAATTATAAAAATAAATAGGTAGATACTTAAAAAATAAGCAATCCAGATGTTTTTTAATTGCTATTGTACACTTAACTTTAAATCCATATTGTAAAATCGAGTCGAGTAAATTATCAAAGGAAAACTGCTCACAAAAAGATATAATTAATACGTTCCCAGTTGGAAATAATATGTGAAATGAAATAAAAACCTTACAAAATTGTATGTTTTTAAAGCAGACGTATTTCATTTAATATTTTACATACTACCTTTACTAATTAAAAACGAATAAAATGTACATTTCAATAAATAAAAAAAATATTAAAAAAAGGAATTTTCATATATCGATCACTTCTGTAATTTTTATTAGCGACTGTAGACCGGAAATTGCGTCGTATTTTTTTTAATCTGCAAAATTTTCTTCGCTTTAATTCTGTATGACGGGTGACCTACTGCGACAGCAGTCAACATTTAAATGTGTATTTGTATATATTGTGAGCGTTTTTACTAAATTACAACGGGTCAGGTACATTAATCGCGCCCAGATTGTACACGCCACTTGGATTTATCCTATCACACGGATATAGAGTTATTGAGGAAGCATTCAAATATTTAAAAATAATAATAGAAAAATTTTAAGAAGAAATTTTATTTATATTTATTTTTTTCTTTTTACATTTTCCGTTCCTCTTACGCTGCCTGGCGAGATTGCTATGTAGCAATAAGGTCGCCTTTTGTGCATAACAATTTAAGTTTTCTTTGTATCTGTTTGCTGTGATTGTATTTTCTTTATGTACAATAAAGTGATTTAAATAAATAAAAAAAAACAAGGAAAAGGTTATAGAAAATTGTGAGATGGATTTTATTGTTTAGTATGTAATGTAAACCAATCCTGAGGTCTTCAAAATTCGGATGAACAGGTTTCTAGGCAAGCGCGCTCTACCGTAGCCCCCGACGTCGCTTGACATCAGGCGACCCGTGGTCAAGATATATATAAAATACCCTCATATATATAAAAAAAAAGTGTGGAGGAAGCATTTAAATAAACAATTATGATAAAAAGCATTATTTTTTTTAAATAAACAAGGAAAAGGGAATTGGAACATGTGACTAGGATTGTATTGTTTTGTATGTGACGTAAGTATTTGAGTACTATAGAATGGTTTGAGGAGGACCGAATGAAAAGAGTTTTTTTTACGAAAATAAATGTAACTTCGAATCCTCATTGTAAACTGATGTGTTTGAAAAAATACTCCGATTTTTATAAACCTCGTAAATTGCAGATAATAATCTTAGTTTTTCTGTTCATATGTCATTGTTCTCGTATTCAAAGAGAACGTAATTTTGACTCATTCTAACAAAAAAATATACATGTCTGTAAAATGTAAACGCGCTTGTAGATGAATAATTGCCATTAAAATTTATTTAAGCATCTGATCTATTTCTGAGCACTCTATTACAGCACGTGGACGTATCTAGGTACTGTATATCATTGTTCTCGTATTAAAATCAACGTAATGTCGTATCATGGAAGCAAATTACTGCGTCCACTTCGGTGATTACGCGACGCGCGTTACATGAAAATGATTCACTATTAACGTACACCGGGCCTTTTATGCAAATTACTAGATGGCATTTAAAATTACCAACGCTATGGCTCGGTGAGTGAAACTAACTATAGGATTTTGATATATGCTAAGCTTGAGTGACCGCTTGGCGCAGTGGTAGCACAACTGCCTTTGCGCGAAGGGTCGTGGGTTCAATTCCTACAACAGAAAAAAGTTCCAAAAATATTTTTTTAAGTTTAAAATGACGCATTTTGGAGATTAGAGGAGAATAAATATAAATGAATACCTAAGTATATATAGAACTAGCTGTTGCCCGCGACTCCGTCCGCGTGGACTTTCATATAAACTTTGATCCTTTGATATGATATGAAAGGTAAACTTTCCCCCTTCTAACCCTTTTTTCCAGTCAAAAGGTAGCCTATGTTTTATCTCAGGCTCTAGACCATCTATGTACCAAATTTCATTACAATCGACTCAGCGGTTTGGCCGTGAAAGCGTAAAATTATAAAAAGTTTCAACCTCTTGGGGTTGATTAAAAAAAAGTAGCCTATGTAAGTACAAAGACTTGTACCAAATTTCGTTCTAATCGGTTCAGTAGTTTAGCGTGATGGAAAGATAGACAGACAGATACTTTCACATTTATAATATTAGCATGGATATAGAAAATAGGTAATTGTAAAATTCTAATATCGCAGTGAACTCAATATCGACTTACATTAAACTGACTTAAAAGTTGTTCTTTGAAGCCAGTTCTTTTGTTCTTTACTCTATCTTATAGCGATTGAATTAATATAATATCAGCTGAAAATATACGGCCGAAGTGGATGAGTGAAAAACTGAGTTTTTATTTCTTTTTATTACTACTTTTGTTCCCATATAACGAGACAAATGGTCTAATCTATGGTTAAATCTACCGGCATGCCAATTGCCAAATTCTAGTCATTTCAGACTATACGTCATAACAAATTTTCGCATTTATTATATAATAACGACCGGCCCCGGGTTACGCAAATATTATACATATATTAAACATATAAAACATTCCTCTTGAATCACTCTAACTATAAAAAAACACATGAGAATCGGTTGCGTAATTATAAAGATTTAAGCATACATGATATGGACAGAAAAAGCGACTTTGTTCTATACTATGTTGTGAAGTAAGAATTAAAAATAATTACAAAAGGGACATGCATAGTGCATAGCATGCGTGGTGATTGTTAAGCTTGTTATGTGAAATGATCTTATTAAGATGCGACCTTTATCTACACCAAAAGACATACCTAGACTAGTTAAACAACTACTGGCCAATAATTAGGAGCCAATGATTTGATGTCTAGAAGTTATAGATATGCTAAGTCTCGCTACAAATGTACTAATGGCCACAAAAACATTGGTACGTAATTGGTTAAGTATTAGGTACCAGAGAAGCAATACAATTAGGCTAGTAATATAACGATAAATAGCTATAATCTTTTTCTAATATTACTAGGTATTTATTCTTTTATCTATGTATGTCGTGATATTCTCATATGCACTTTATTAGAACTATATTTTTGCTATTTAGTCTATTTAAATAACTTTTCACCACCACTATGGTTGCCTGGAAGATATCGCTTCCTAGCGATAAGGCCGCCTTTTGATAAAATTGATTTTAATGTTTGTTTTCTTTATGATAGATACACCAATAAAGTGTTTTTTATTTTATTTTCTTTCTTTCGAGAGGCGCGACGAACGAACGACACATTCGCCAGTATGTAGCGGCCTTTACTCATGTGCTGAGTTCTGAATCGCATTTATGAAGTACAATCTTGCATTTATCATAGGGCTCCAATGAGTTGATTGTTAGATCAAACAACACAAGGCACTCGAAAAATGAATTTCATAGCCAAAGGAAAATTCTTTAGTACTTCTCAATAAGAGCGGATCAGTCTTCAAAATAAGTGTTAGATATAAAAAGGAAATGTGGATTTCAAGAAAGATTAACCGTTAATTATAACCACGACTCGACGCTAAAAATCGAATCGATCGAAAATTCCCCAATATGCCTAAAAGAATTACCAACGTTTTTTTTATTATTTCATTCCATCGAATGGTAAGACGAGCTGGACGCCCTCCTAATGGTTAGAGAAACGCTAGCCCATAACCAATGTAGTGATACCCAGAACTTTGCTCCGGGCAGGGGTGCACTACAAACTTACAAATAAGGGACTATTTATAACAGATTTCAGAGCAGTGACCTGAAGCAATTGTTTGATATTAATCGATTTATATTCCAATGATATATTTGTACAGTATATTCAAATGTGTGTACTTAAAGATATGTATAATGAATATCTTCCAATAATTCGGTTGTGTTTGAACTGTATTGATTTGCGTATGTTGCTATCTTGTGAATTTTAAGACATCTAAAAATGCATTGATATGCGTTTTTTTTATTTTTAACCGACTTCAAAAAGGAGGTCTTTCAACTCAAAACAAAAAAGTAAAAAATAAATTAACTTCATACGCAGTAAGTATTTTCTTGACTGACTTCTAGTTTGACTTCTAAATTATAGAATTATATAATGTAGAAGTTAATCTTCTGTCTGTCCTATGTATTCTTAAATCTTCATAGCGCGTTTACACGCTCGCGTTCAAAACGACATTCAACGGGCACAAACACAAGCACGAGCGTGTGAACGGGCTGTTTGAATGAGTCGGGTTTTTCGCACGTCAAATGATAAATGCGCGCGTGTGTACAGCTTGTTTGGCGTGCTCCTCCTCCAGGGTACTCGCCGTGCTGCTTGCCAGGCTGCTTCCCAGGTTGCTTCCTGGGCTGCGAGGCACGCGTGTAAACCTAGCATTAACACTACGTAACCGATATTCTGTTTTTTAATAGATAGAGCGATTTAAGTAGAAAGTTTATATGCGATGCCGATGCTGGTCGCTAGTATATTACACGTCACGAATCTTAAGCGCTGAACGAAACCTGCGCAGAAGTCAAAAGTAAGGTATCGAAGTAGCGGCGCGGCGCGCGGGGCGCGTGATCGTCGGGTGCGCGAGCCTTGATTGGTTGTCCCAGTCGTGTTGTCTTTCTCGCACCAATACGTCAATTACGAGCGCGATCAATCGCTAGACATAAATGACGCATACTATACTCAATAAATCACTGTTATATGTTAATATCAAAACAGCGTAGCATCGAAAAAGTATCGTAAATAAATATTATTGAAATGACGCAATAAGAAGGTTGCGAAACTTAATCAAACGATAGAAATAACTGGATGGACGACGTTGTTTATACAAGTACAACCTTTTTAGTGCATACGGGCGTTTTGCTCATAAAAAAATTTAAAGAAAAAATTTTAGTAATTTCTGTTTGAAAAACTATAATTAATTTTAATAAAGCTTGTCCTACACAATTTCGTTTACGCTGTACTATCCTACCTGTTACTCTATATCCTACCTTTTTTGTCGTTGACAACTACCCTAGAAAAAAGAATTAACGAAATTATTTAACATAACGAAAATATATATTTAAACTTACCATTACAAATTTTGTAGCTACGTAATTGAAGCTACAAAAATAGATTATAAACGTTTAAAAAACGCCCGTTTGCTTTATAATTATTGACATAGATGTTGACGGTCGCTGTAACGCAGACGATTCTATTACAAGAACAAATATTCACTGAAGGGCTTGGAAGGTTCTCGTACATTTTGTTTAGGTATTATGAGCCAGTAGTTTTACTTACAACTTGGTACAACTAAATACTCCAAGTTTGTATGTCCTTATTAAGTGGGAGTCTTAATTATGTATAGCTTTCGTAAGAATTAAATGAATGAGTTTACACAAAAATAAACACAAAAATAGATTTGTTTAAAACATTTTATGTGTACGGTAAATAATAATATTCTTAAACGTTTGAAGGAATCTCATACCTTGGTCGTTCTGACGTTTTATATATTATATTTATTTATAAACACGAAAATGTGACAAACCGAATAAGTTTTTATTTAATTGAACGAATAACATTTGATTTAAAAAAAAACATAAAAAATAAAGAAAGTACAAGAAATACTTAATTGTGTTAATTCAACTGCATAACACAATGACTATTCGTATTTATAAGCCAAATTTTTCGACTCAACGAATTAAAAACCGCTTTGTTTTATAAGCTTCCACTTACCAAAAACACCTATTATTAAACCCTTGAGGAGTGTCATTCGACAACCCCAATCCATAAAAATGACAGCGAACATCTTCCCACGTTAAAAATTTAACAATCGTGTCAATTTCCATTTCCGCTTCAACGAACTAAACACGCCACAGAGTAAAAAAGCCCCGACTCCGTAGACCGAAATTAGGCAGTTCACTAACTGTTATTACTCCGTTACCGGCTACTCTGGAACGCTGAGAGGAGAAAATCAGATGCTGGCTTCGCTCTTCACTTCAGTATTCTTCAGACCTTTGTGGGGAGAGGACGTACGTTCGGCCCGAATAAATCTCGTTATGTTTCGTAAATGAAGAGCGTACAATTGTTCTTAGTGTGTAGTGAGTGAAAATGAAAAAAATGTTTACAGTTTTTATTCAACTCTTGTTTATTTTCCAAGGTGAGTTTGAACTTTTCATTATCTATTATGCATCTGTATGCATTTATGGAGTATGTTTATTTTAAAAATTAAATATTCCGTTTCGTTTTTAATTGGTAGATATGTTTATTTTTTTATGAATAAACAAACTGTTAATTTTATAATTTTTATGTCCTTATTGTTTGTAATTTTCTTTTGATATTATTTGGATTTTATTAATTGAGATATAGAGTAAGATAAATATTTTAATACATTGGATTGTTTTTGTTTTTATTTTAATAACAATAATGTTTTAAGTGTTCATTTCATTGTTTCTTTTTGTCGACTTTAAAATTATTTAAAGACTACTGAGTGCTGGTGCACAGCAGTGGTGATTTATTGTACTGCCTTTTAATTATAATTATAGATATAATTAGAAGATATAGGTCCATTTTTTATAATATAACAATTTCAAGGTAACAATGATATATCGCGTTAAAATATTTTTATATAAGGATTGGCAGGAAAATCGCGCATACCTACGGGGCTCTGTATATCTATATAATATAAAACAAAGACGAGTTTTTACAATACTTATAACTCGAGATCTGCTAGACCAATTTTCATGGTTTTTGGCTCGTTGGATTTGTCCCCGCCCCGAATACCAGAATAAATCTGAAATAAAAATACATCTTAATAATTGGTTAAAGTTTATATGAAAGTGCAGGCGGACTGAGTCGTGGGCAATAGCTAGTTAATAATATAATATACTGAGGTAGTTTTTTTGAGGACGGGACTATTCTTCTTATTTTAGGCTCACTCTTTTATTAAAGAGACACTCCACGCATTTATAAGATGTCAGATGCAGAGTTAAATTAGTCTGTGAAAAATCAATTATTGTATACGTATACAATATACATTTATTGTTCCAATAATTTTATCACTTTAATAATCATTTCAAACTCTCAGACATACCGACTAAACCTCTTTATGATCTCCTGGCATTTAAAAACCAAGAGAATCGCTTCTTAAAACGCTCCAATATAAATTGCACGGTGCAATTCACTTTAATTAGACAATAATAGGCTCAGCTGTTGTTAATTGTGGTCATTTATCAACACGAGCCGGAACACTTGGCGGTACTCGCAAATTTATGAACTTTTCCAGCTATCCCGAATACCTCGAACTTTCAAAGAATTTAATTATATTCAACCAGATTTATTTTCTTCAGACTTCTATAGGAGAAGTTTGGAGATAGATTTCAGCCTATTTGATGATGACTAAGTTGGTTTATATTAAAATAGAAATGATATCTTTTTTTTTCTTCAATATTTGGATTCATATATGTCGACGCAAGACCTCATTAAAAATAAAACAGTAAAACTTAATTAATTATTTAAACGCAGATAGCGTATAACCTGATACATAAAGATGTTACGATAATAATATCTCCTTAAATGTTTTAATAAGATACTCAATTGACTTCCTGTCCATTTACTTTAAGCTATGAAAGTAGGAAAATAAATAAATTAGTTTATTTATAAAAGATATAATTCAAAATGTTAGTACCTTGTCTATTTCATATAAACACGACACCCGTCTCTCTCGAGAAGATTTTATTATATTGTAAATCTTTAAGAATATTTATCCATTGATATTTTCAATTAATTCATAAAACTCCCCTGTTGGAGCACGCATCAAAGAAATAGCATTAAAATGTCAATTTTTTATCTCTTTCCAACTTAAGACGTCGCCCAAAACAAATAGCTACTATTTAACCTTGCATCTCTTTCGGCTTGTTCAAACATGTTCAACAAATCGAGCCATACTTCCAGGAAGCGTGTAATAGCTCATATGAATTACACTTGCTAGATATTATTCCTTTGAAACGAATCCTTAGTTGTAAGTTATGAACGCGAAGTTTCTAGAAAACATGCTTCGTACATCGCCTGCTAAGTCGCTCCCACGTTGAGTTTCAAAGAAACAGTTTTGTCGACTCTTAACTAACTTTTGTAATCAAGGTTCACTGGTTAGCGTTGTTAATACAAACTGGCGTACATTTTGAATATTATATTTGTTTACTTATACTTATAATAGTTACCTGATCGTAAGCCCATTACATACCTCCGCCTATTAGTTATTTCTCTAAAGATTCTCATGTATATGTTGCCGGCCTTTGAGGATGTAGTCTGTTCTTAAATGTTAGTAGGTAATAATGAATTGGAGAGGCTGTATATTACCATACGCAGCCTCTCCATTCGTGTTCTGTGGAAAACTTGGTAAAGAACACACATAGAGAAACACGAACGATACGTGACAGAAAGTTGCGAAAGTAACACACAAGATTGTGTGGATGGTATTTCATCCTATGTGCAGTGCGATGCTGAAATCGCATAGCAGGAATCAGTTCATACAACTCCTCAGAATGCTACTCTAAAAAGCAATATAATCACTTTGGACGTAGAAGAAGAAGAAAAATGCTACGCACTATCATTAACTTTGTTTAATAAATATGATAATTTTTAAACATTACATATTTTTAAAGCCTAAAGCCAATGATTCAAAACTGATCTATGACATCGAAATCCACGAAGCTTTATAACGGCTATTGCATACGTGCGTGAAGCTTTTAATTTATTTCATACGCAAATCTATAACAAAGGCAATAAAAAACGCTCAAACGCTAATACACCAAAAGCTGAAACCATAGCAAAATGATGCATTTCACCTACGACCACTTTATCCGGCTCTATTTCAATTTAGCAAAAATTCTAAAACCCGGTCCAATTTCCAACTGCAATTTGTATAAAAAAACTCGATACGTGATGCACGAGCTCAAATGACAAGCTGTATAAATCAAGCTTTTAAAGCTATTGTGTATGAGTTTCGCTAATTTACTATAAGCTGCAGGTTTTTCGTTTTACGGGTGTATTTATTTATTTTTAAAGTAGCAGGCAACGAGCAGGAGTTTCGTCTAATAGCATAGCATCGAATGCGTGTCTGGCCTTAAATAAAGAAAAAAAACTAAATGACCTTTAACAAAAGGGTAAAAAGGAAGGCGAGAGGGAAAAATGAGCTCCTGGTGCTCCCAATAACTAGATGAATCGCACAGAAATCTCTGTTGAGACGCCATTTTGTGACGTTGGTTTTCTGTTGGACGGTGGTACCCGCCTAATGACATGGTGATCCCATCAACTTAAATAAAAATTAAATATTTTCGATTTTCCTTACTCAAGATAATAAATATATCTTACAGTTTATGCATTGAAATCATTTACATTCAGACAGAAACTCAAATTAACTAAAGTTAGAAGTCTTATTCTTATTATAATTATTGGGTATGAAAAAAAAAGTTATTGAGTTCGTTAAGTGGTTTCAATAGTTCAGAGATTGGATTTTACCGGGGGTAGGTCTCTTTCGCAGGAGACCGACTGGGTGGGTACCCCCACAGTGCCAGACATTCTACCGCCTGAACAGTGATGTGAAAATGTCACTGTGCTCCGGTCTGAAGGGCACTGTA
>DWAJ01005317.1:0-11661 GCA_018238005.1 Eurema mandarina | reverse complement strand
TCAAATATGTTGAATTTGAAATGTTATAAGTTGACAGTAAAGTTATAGTGTAAAAGTTTATTTTTTTCTTTTTAGCGCATTTAAATAAAAGCTTGTTTTTAAAGATTTTTTTACCTTAATTTATTAGACTAAAGCAATAAGATCGCCAATTGGCTAAATTTTATTCTGTGTATAAATTATTTTTTATTTACTAATAATTTTTTTATAGATGTGGGAGCGAGAAAAATCGAAAGGTGAAGAGTCTGAAATGCATTATTGCGAATGGAAGGGGCTCCAGCACACTACTCTACGTGTCACTTCTGAAGCTAAATATCAACTAACGAGTAAGTAGGAAATTATTTTGATTGACAAAACATACAGCGTTTTATCAATCAAAATAATTTCCTTCAATTGCATACTGGAAATTCTATGGATAACCTTGTTTAAATTAAAAGAATGTCAGAAATGTTTTTCTAAGTAAGAAATATTAGCTCGAAGGACCAAAAGGTCATAGAAATTTACATTGAATGGTGATAAATTTAGATGTAAATATAATAATATGTAATTTTTTGTATATTTTAGACATTCTCACAACATCAGTGGGATTCTCTGAAGAATGCTGTGTGCCTCAGCGTTGGAACCCATTCGGAGAGAATTCTGATTTGGATATGATCATAGCACTCTTGTGTATGGGTCTCTATCCCAATGTCTGCTTGCATCAGGGCAAGAGAAAGGTAATATGGAGTATTAATTAAATAATAATCTGTATACAGATAAATTCTGTAAATTAAATATATTTAAAAAATAACTAACAGGATGTGATTAGAGCTTGATACTGGTGCCAAAAAGTAACTGTTCAAAGATACGAGCGAATTTGATTTTCTCCAACAATGTGTATGTTATTTATATGTAATATGCATGGTTGTCAGATTGAATTCGAAGTCATTAAAATTTTAATACAAAGATTAATAATAATAAATAATTAGAAATTGTTACTGATATAAAAGTGACGTCTATTGTCGTCGTTACCAAAGATTACACAATCGTCGGTACTATACCGACGATTGTGTAATCTTTGGTAATATAAAGTGTGAATATATATGTTAAATCTCTTTTGTGAAATCTAAATAACATTATTTCTAGAGCATACACATATCAAACATAGAAATATAATTGTGTTCATAGGTATGATAATTTTTAACATTTTCAGTGAAATTTTTAACTATAAACATTACATTCATTTGTATATATTTAAGGTATTAACAACAGAGGGAAAGCCAGCTTTAATACACAAGACATCGGTCAACTGTAGTAATCAAGAGCAACGTTTTCCTTCACCGTTGTTTGTGTTCGGAGAGAAGGTCCGGACTAGAGCTATCAGTTGCAAGCAAACCACTATGGTGGCTCCGTTGCACCTGTTATTGTTTGGATGCAGGAAGATTGAATGGGTAAGGAGAATATATAAACGCTTTTTTTGGGAAAATGTTAGAGCATATTTATTTATTTATGTAAAACATTTTTTATTGTACATAAAAATGATAATGTGATACAGATAAAAATACCTTCTTGCGACATGGCGACTGCCTACTAGCATAGCTACTTCGCCCCAGAGAGAGAGTCCTTTTATCAATAATAGCACTAGATTACATCATGCGGTATAATGCTTAAAATTGAATGTTTCAACTACAGCATCGCTTTGCAGAATCGAGTTCTCTCAAAAGTACTAAGTAGTGCTTTCGCTCGATGCGTGCACTTACATGTGCAGTGACAGAAAACTAATAAATGTTTATTTTTTAATTTGATATTGATCGAATTATCGCAATGTGCTCTGTAATTGGAAAATAAGGATTGTTTTGACTCACTCGAAACAACTTTAAAGAAAGATCCTCTATTTTAAATTGTTAATTATTTCTTCACTGTCTACAAAAATTATAGTTATCATTTTCTTATATGACTTACCATTTTTATTGTTATACAGTTATTGAACTTGACATACCTTTACAGAATTTTCTATCAACATCTTACCACTGGATAATATTTTGAAAATTAACAATGATATGAATAATTTAAACTCTTATTTAAAATAAAGTGCTCCGATTTAAAAGTTTTATTTCCACTATCAGATAGACAACGTGGTTCGCCTAGACAACTGGCTGAACTTTGAAATGTCGCCCCGCACTGCGGCGTTAGTTGTCGCGTTAAGGCCGGCCATAGAGAAAATAGTAGAGCGCGCGGCGACCGACCCCGATGCTGCGTTGTCGTTCTCACCAGTAGAGCAAAAGGTACGTGCGCACGCGACGACGGTCGGTACGCGACTGACGAGTGATGTAGGCAGTAGGACCGAGGACGAGACTATTTTTCTATCTCTTTCCCTCTCTCTCATGTATGTATGTCTCACGTGTAGTACTCAAAAGACAACTAATATGAGTTACACTGAGACCATAAAGGTCAAGGCTATGCAAAGGTTGATCATATCTCATACATACTTACATTAACGACAGGAGTTGGTATAATATCGATATATTTGGTCCTTCGAGCCGGAAATAAAATATTATCTAGCTATTTTTGTTATCTTATAGAGTAGGAACTATTACCAAGATTTATAAATCTTAATATGTATATTATATAAATTACGTGTCACGTTGATTCTCCGAGAAAACTCCTAAACTAGTGAACCGACTTTAAATTAAATTTGCACAACCTGTACAGTTTGACACAACTTAAAAGATAGGAAAGCTTACCTCATAATAATATATACGAACGATGTTCCGGGGATGTTCGCCAGTAATGTATGTGTTCTATCTACAGGTGATTAACTGCGTTAGAGCAATTTGTGACTTCACAGCTGGAGACTATAATATACAAAGAAGCGCGTCTGTACCCACATTCAGGCCGGACGGGCCAAAACGGGGTGCCAGAGGCTGGGGCACTAATGGCCCAAGGTCTGGATTCGGAAGAGGAGGCTTTGGCAACAACCAAGGTTTCGGAGGCAACCAGGGTTTCGGAGGCAACCAGGGTTTCGGAGGCAACCGAGGTTTTGGAGGTAACCGAGGATTCAGCGGCAACCGAGGTTTTCGAGGCAACCAAGGTTTCGGAGGCAACCAAGGTTTTCGAAGCAACCAAGGTTTCGACAGCAACCAAGGTTTCGACGGCAACCAAGTTTACGGTGACAACCAAGATGGAGACAATCAAAGATTCGGAGGTAATCAAGGCTTTTCTCGTAATAACGAAAGTTTTGGAAACAACCAAAACTTTGGCGGCAACGGGGGATTTAATTCAAGAGGGTTCGGAAACCGTGGGTTTGGTAACCGCGGTGGAAGAGGTTTTAATCCTCGTGGACGCGGTCAGTGGTGAACCCTGTGAAAATGTGTGATATGATTCCATTACAATTAATAAGTAATGCATGTATTAAGTTTTAATATATTTCATTGACAAGACTTGCTGTTTGTTTTCTATATACCTTGGGCACCTCAAATGCAGACTATTTTGAAGCATTTTATTTATGAAGAAATAATAATAATAATTATGATAATCATTTCTGTCACTTGCCTGCCACTGTTATATATAATATATTTGATAAACATTTTAAACTGTTCTTGTTACAGTGTGTTGAGAATAAGTTTTCGGCATCTCAAATGAAAGAAACATCAGTTACTTTTTGATTGATTTATTTGTTCTATTATGATCAATAGATAGTAATGAAATACAATTATTAGTAGTGGAGATTGTATGTGTTTTTTACCAACAGTTGACAGGCTCCATACAAGAGACTAGATTTAAGTTATACATTTTACTAACTGCATTGGTCTTATCTTATTTCTTCTTGTGAGCCCACTTGCAATTGCATATACAAAGGCATCCTTCCCGTTCTCATTTTCTGTCTTTTATGAACTTTAAGTTGATGTTTCATCATCTGTTTACGATAGCCAAACTCTTTACCACAAATGTTACAAATATGTTCCTTTATTCCAGTATGATCCACTTTTAAATGCAATTCTAAATTCCTCTTCGTATAGAATCCCCGGCCGCATGATTCACACTTGAAATCATGATCTTTTTTATGAATAACTGCATGTTTATTCAAATTGCTTTTGCTGACACATCTGAAGGGGCATTGTGAGCATTGATATGGTTTTTCTCCAGTATGAGTATACATGTGGCTTTTCAAGGATTCCCTAAATCTACCTCTGTATGGACAAAGAGAACACTTGAATGGAAAGTTGAAATTATGTATAGCCCGATGCCGCTCAAAAAGACCTTTTATAACAAACTTCTTTCCACATATGTCACACATATACATTGATTCTTGTTCATGTAATGCTAAATGTTTTTTGAAATATATAGCTTTATAACTTTTATTGCATATAGGACATACCTGTCGCATATTTTCGTGGTCCAGTGAAATTCGGTGCTCATTGTATTCTTTAAATGTTATAAAGGACAAATTACATCTTTTGCAATTATAGAAACTGTTTAGGGATGGTTTTAAAAGTTCTGTCGGGTCTGGATTCAAATACTCATTATGATCAATAGAATCGTCATGTTCGTTCTGATTTAAAAATGAAGTTTGGCGTAAATTGTCTTCAGATTCTTGAGCTGTTTTTCTAAATAAGATTGCTCCCTGAAGAAGTGAATGGCACGCTTGGCAAAGGTATTTCGGCAAGGAATCATCGCGGTTTATTTGTGTGTTAGCGAAGGTGAGGAAATCTTGAGAAATATCTGGAGCACTGTTACTACCGTAGATAGGTATATCTCCATCTTTAAGACACACTCTACATACAAGTTCATCATTTGCTTCTTTCTTAATCTGAATATCTTGGCACGTTTTATTAACATTCTTTGTAAGTTGATCACCACGATCACGTTTTTTTCGCTTGTAATGCAGTAATTTTAATAACATTAAATACTTAAGTCCAACCATTTCGATTTTACTATTATAAAAATACAACAAACCTTATACGAATCTTAAATATACCTATTTATAACTGACACTGGCTTACTTTAGAAGTTGTATGCATGTCATAAAACGTAGTGTTTTTTTGTAATTACGTTTACGTTACGTGTTTTTAACGTGTGCCTAAAACTTCAAATCACAAATGTTGATTGTTTATATTAAATATTTATATTGTGTATCTTTGACTTTGATGGCTGAATGCTGAGCAGCTGATGTTATTTGTATAATTTTGACATTTAGAAAAAAGGTTGCCATTTGAATATGAACGAAATAGAACAATAATTACAGAAAATGAGATAATAGTCTAGGCAAATTTGTGAAACATTGAAACGGATATTCTGAAAAAAATAAGATATATTTTATTTTAGTTTATTTGTTGTTAAAGCAGACAAAATAATTGTGCTTGTTTAATCCTTACTAATATTATATGTGGAAGTAACTCTGTCTGTCTGTTAGGCTTTCACGTCAAACTACTGAGCCGATTGTAATGAAATTTGGTACGTAGATGGTCTAGAGCCTGGGAAAAGACATAAGCTACTTTTTAACTGGAAACATTGTTATAAGGAAGGGGGGGAGGGGCCAAGTCTATATGAAAATCCACGCGGATGGAGTCGCGGCAACAGTTAGTGCTATATAAAGTTTATTTATTTAACTCTTTTTTATACACAGGAATCTTATAAACCAAACAAATAAATTAAATTTAAGTGTTAAGTTCTGCTGTATGTAAGATGAAATAAATGTATTTAATTTTGATTTATTCTTTTCACACTTCACTTGCTCTCTACACTAATTCAAATTCTTTAAAATTATAAGCTGGACTTCCATTCTGTGTTTAACTCATGTTTAATGCTGGTTTGTTTAAATCGAATAAGATTGTAAAAACTGTACAATTATCCTTTCACAACTTGGTTCTAATACAAAAATAAAAGAATATACATATTTTTATTTTAATGGTGTTATTATATTTCATTCGTTTTTTCCTGCATTTCCACTTGAAGATACAGAGGCAACTTTCCTGATCTCAATTTTTCTCTCTTATGAACACCAAGTGTATGTTTCATTAATTGTTTACGATAACCAAACTCTAAGCCACAAATGTCACAAATATGTTCCTTTAACCCAGTGTGATCTACTTTCAAATGCATTTCTAAATTTCTTTTAGTGTGAAAACCCTTTCCACATGATTCACATTTAAAATCATGATCTTTCTTGTGTACTACTTCATGTTTTATTAAATTGCTCTTGCTGACACATCTAAAGGGGCAATGTGTGCACTGATATGGTTTTTCTCCGGTATGAGTAAACATGTGACCATTTAAGGATTCTTTAAATCTACCTCTGTATGGACAAAGCGAACACTTGAATGGCAAGTCAAACGTATGTATTGCCCGATGCCTATCAAAGTAAGTTTTAACAGCAAACTCCTTTCCACATTTGTCACACATATACCTTGTTTCTTGATTGTGAAGATCTATATGTCTTTTTAAAGACGACACGGTTTTAAAACGTTTTTTGCATATAGGACATATCTTTTGTTCATATTCTTGGTCATGTTTTATTTTGTGTTTATAAAATTCCTTAATCGTTGTAAAGGAAGAGTCACAATCCTTGCAGCTAAACACAGTGTTTTGTGGTGATTTTGTAAGTTCTTTCGGGTCTGGGCTAGTGTCCGCAACTCGACGACTATGTGCGCCTATTTTGCGTGTTGGGTCTGGATGTAAATATTCATTATTATCAATAGAATTGTCATCATCGTTCAGATTTGTGAATGATGTTTGGCGTAATTTTTTATCAGATTCTTGAGCTTTATTTCTAAATAATATTGCCCCTTGAAGAAGTGAATGGCACCCTTGGCAAAGGTATTTAGGTAGAGTATCATCTCGGTTTATTTCAATGTTAGCGAACGTGTGGAATACTTCTGAAATATCGGCAGTGCCGTTAGTTCCGAAAATGGGTATATCTCCATACATAAGACAAACTCGACATACAAGATTTTTGTTTTTTGCTTCTTTGGTTGGAATATCATTGCATATTTTTCTTTTATTATTCGTAACAACTTGGTTGTTACAACCACGCTTATTAGATTTACTACGCAGTAATTTTAATAACATTAAATATCCTAGACCACCCATTACGTATCCTAAGAATAACTAAGAAAGCAATACTTTGGATATTAAATTTAAACTTTTTTATTTTATTTATTAAATAGGTAACGTACCACTATACGTTGCTCACTGCTGTTTAGTGACAGTCTGCTGTCTGTGACAGTGTATTGTGTAATGTGTATATAGTTAATAAATAATACTTTATTTAGTAGGTTTATTTGTCAACTGTCAGTCGTAGGAGACTGTAGAGTTTGACAAATGACATCAAGCCAAGAACGAAATTGAAGAATTGTCTACTAAGAATCTACAATTGTTCAATTTCGTTCGCGGCTTATCCATAAAATCTATTAAATTTTTTCAGATGAAGACTATGTATATGGCGACGTAAAAGCCTACCTAATTATTTCTTGCTATTATTACTATTTATTGCTTCCAAAACACATTTCAGGCGTTGGTCGAGTCCAAAAATTTATTTGAAATATGAGAGTTGCTTTTGGTTCACACCTTTTTAAGGTACAATAGTCAATGCTGAATTCTAAGACCGGGTATATTTACAAGTTGTTATGGCATTGAGATTTTTAGAAAGCGTACCGTAAGCTACTTTTGGAAATGGAAAAAAAGCGTAGAAAAAGTCAGGAGATTGTAACAACGATTTTTGAAACATGATCTGAGAACATCTTTAGGATAAGTGTTCCAAGTACTACAGTAACAAAAGTACTACAACAATAAAAAGTATTTTTCTTATTTACATAATTTTATTTAAACTAGGTATTAAAATAAATATTTTGAACAAGCTAGAACATGATATTGAAACTAATTAGAAAAGTAGAAAAAGAAAATAACTATTAAATGATATACAAATTAATAAAAATAATATAAGCCTTATGGGCCAAAGCCATCGTCATTCAACTGGATTTTGAACGACAATTAAAATAAAGTCTTTGTCGGGAGCAACCATTACTTCACTTTTCTTGCTTCTTATTCTCAGGAACGTAAGATCATTCGACGGATCCAGGTCGCGAACTACAGATTTAGCTTTGTCAACCAAAGCACCCAAAAGACCCGCATATTGAACCGAGACGTGGTTGTCTAGGGTTGTTTTTATTGGTATTCCTTCTCCGTTAACGACAACCACACCTATTACGCCTTTATGTGCTGATAATTTTCGGACTGTTTCTTCGGCTTCGTTAGCCATATTTGGTTTGTTCTATAATAAACTCTTAAGTTGATTGTTATGACTTTGATTACTGACATGCGTGGAGATTAACATGTTGCATATGACATTCTTTTTTTAAATTTTATCCAGAAAATATTTAAAAAGTTTGCAAATCATAAATGAATAGGTTTTAAGGCACGAAGACACGAAGATAATCGCGGAAGAAAATAATCGGAACTTGTAATAAGAACTAAGATTAGACTGTGGTATTTCCTTTCAGTGTACGTATGGCATGTGAATTTTAGCTTTAGGACATGGTACGATATTTATGAATATGATTATTATGAATACAGAAATCTGGAAATGGTCTTGATAATTTGATCGACGTTTTACTGTACAATAACTTTTAAATTGCAAAGGGTCGACTGACTACTGACAATTGGAAAAAAATTAAAACTTTTAAAATTTAGAATAAGAAAATCTATCGCGTAGCTGTCGATTAGCCATGTATTGTAGCGATTTCAAGCTAGTGGAACTACGACTTTAGTGGTCGTGTGGTGAATTAAGTGGAACGCATCCTGTCAGAAATGACATTTGATAAAAATTGAAATTGTGAATTGTGATTGTCAGAAATCTCAAATCTTGAAATCAGATGTGCATACTAAAACGATTTATAAACGAACAAAATAAAATTTTACTTGTTTTATATTTATTAGTCGTTAATGCTATGTTTGTTAATTAGAGCATAATACATTCGAAGAATACATACCAAAATTTTCATTCACAAAATGAATTTTGTCAAAGTAAGTTCAGTTAACCTCTTATTCACTTAAGTTGAATGTATTTTTATTTAAACTGTATTTTTTACAGCAATTATGGCGTACTTCGTCTGTAATTAGAAATACTGTTTTAATAAATCCCTCTGTAAGGCCACTGTCTTCCCTCGCAACTGATCCTATAAAACCAATTGAGATTATACCACCAAATAATGCCGAAGTAGACAAATTATATAAACGCGTAGAATTGGAGATGAAAGGCATCGACCCTGCAGTTTTATTGAGTTACTCCTGGTTTTGTGTTGCCGCTGCCTCACATTTAGGAGTTGAAGTTACCAAAAGGTAAAAATTATAATTTTAATATTTGTTTTTATATATATAGTCAAGCAAACAATAAATATATTATAGTCAAGATTTAGGACTATTTATATTATGTAAATATTGTATGTAACAATGTCTTTGCAATAGTCACTGTATTGCTATTTTACCCAATTTTTTTATAACATATTCTAAACTTACAGTTGGGCTCTAAGAAAAGCTGAAAAGGAACGTCACACTTTACTCAGATGTGTTCACATTTACAAAAAACATAGAGTACAATATGAAATACGGACATACTTTAGGTTCATACATTTACAAAGATTGACTGGCTCGACATGTGACACATATTTGGAATATATAGAGAGAAATTTACCGGAAGGATGCGCACTAAAGGTTACTAAAATCGAATGTCAGCCATTGGCCGACTATTTAGATCCACCAAAGGAAGAATGAATGTATTAATTATAGAGTAGATATAGCAAATAAAACAATAAGTAACATTTAAATCTTTTATTTGAATAGTATGTTCCATAATGTATAGTAGGCATATTTTTAAATACAATTTTTTTTTAATTCACAATGCCTAGCGTTTCTAGTTAAATACACACACTCACACAGAAAAAACATTTTCTCTATCACAGAAAGCGAATAATTTACACATCATTCTACATTTTTAAAATACTTGTTTTCTTAGCTATGCTATGCTGATTACATACTAAGTATTAATCCTTAATACAAAACCTATATATTCTTCAATATGTACAAATTGTGCTTTAATATAACTAAGTCTAAAAAGTACTCTCCAAGGAAATAAATACTATATATATTTTGTTAATTTAGGTTACGAGGGAATTGGTATGTACTGTGGGAATACTTTCTAATATCTCTCCCTATAAATGAAACATCTATACATTTTTAATATCCACTCAATAGCTAATATTTATTAGGCAAGGAGGTACTTTTAAACTTATTCTAGTCATACTGATGGTTTTTACATACAGTAAAGATAAAAAGGATTGCAAATGCAAGCTCTAAAGCATGGAATATTAACATAACAGCACACCAAATGTATTCCAATCTTAGTATATAGGTCTGATAAATTAGGAAATAGCATACGCCAATTGCTGATGGTATTGTCAGGAGCACCGAGAAGAATACGGGTATTTCTGAAATTAAAAAAAATATATACAGCTATCCGGAAGCGTTAGGCACCAAAAATCAATACTTTCGACAGACTTACTTTTACTTGCCAAATTTCCCTTTCTTCCTAAGAATATTCGAAGCACTTCAACAAGACACAGTAAACAAAATATTCCTGCTTCTGTAAGCAGTGCATTTTCGGGATAAGATACGTTTATAGCTTTTAATATTCCCATCGCAACTTCGCAAACGAAAAACATTCCAAGATAAAATGAATTGAGATACATAAGTATTTCATATGCAAAACTAGAATTAACATTTGCTACTTTCGTCATGTTTGTATTATTAGTTTCAATCGTAATTATTTTTGCTTTAAATGAACAATTATTTAGAACCCGCTAAACACTTCGAATTGTTTTAAATGTTTGTTATGAAAATGTCAATCTTGACAATTTACAATTACGTCATTAATTCAACTTCCCGTTCCGGTTAGGAAACTAAAAAGAACATTATTGATCTTTATTTATAATAAGTATAATATCTTAAATCTATTTTGCCTCTTCACTAACACATATCTATACAAATATTATAAACAAGTTAAGTTTGCGCGTTTGTTAAATTGTAAGGAGTAATCTCAGATTATATTTATTTAATAATTTTATCCTTTATTACATTTATATCTTATAGACTAATTGTACAGAGTTAAAATGTAAGTACAGAAATGTAATAGGCGGCCTTATCACTAAAAAGGGGTTTCTTCCAGGCAACCTTTAATAAAAATTTGTAAAGAAAGACTGGATTGGTAGGTTTACTGAGTAGGGTATAGATATAAAAATACATGCATACTACATAATATATATATTTTATCCACTAATTAAAAATATAATAAGTATATACGGGTTCTACTGAAGTCTGAACTCATTTTAAAAATTCTTTCACCAATAGAAAGCCGCAAAATAAAAAGGGCTTTTACGTGGTAATCCATTTTGCATAGTGAATCAGAGAAAAAACGGTCGAATGAAAGAGTATCTTACAAACGCTGCCTAACTATGAAAGATACATTTTTGAGTTCTAGAGAAAAGATGTGGAGCTTAATTTTCAAGCCTACAAAAAAGTCCACGACAACATATTATGTCGAACCTTTATATTTAAGTAAGAAAAATAAAGGATTATTAACATTATGCTCAATGAAGTGAGCTAAATCTATATATTTATTGAACTTAGCCAACT
>DWAJ01005316.1:0-11664 GCA_018238005.1 Eurema mandarina | reverse complement strand
AGGCTAGTTCACTAGCTAGGTCGCTAGTTTAATCTATACTAATATATAAAGCTGAAGAGTTTGTTTGTTTGTTTGTTTGAACGCGCTAATCTCAGGAATTACTGGTTCGAATTAGGCTACATAACATCACGCTGCGACTAATAGGAGCGAAGAAATGAAAAGGAAAAACAAATCAACGGGCACGAAGTCGCGAGCAACAGCGAGTCATAAATAAAAATCCATAAGTCCATATTGTTAATTAGCTACATAAGCGATCCAAGACTCAATTTCATATAAAAACAAAAATCATCATTTTCAACTTGGCGCTCGTCCAACGGCACGGTAATTAACGAAACACTTAGCGGGCATTTTCAAGGAAAACCACATTACATCTAGTTACAATAATAGTATGCAAATATTTGCATTTGTCTATGTATAGACGATATACACTCGGGGACATACCGGGTCGTATGTAAATGTTTGTATCTGTAATAATCTATATAAGGTTATAGATAGTATTCCTCTCAATCGTTTTTATATAAATAGTACACTAAAAAGCATATATAAATAATTTAACCACTAAAATATTAAATACATACGTGCATGGCAAGATGATCAAGATGAAATTAATAATTAGTTAGTTTTTTTAAATGGTTTGATACACTTTTATAGGCGGCTATACCATCATACCAGTTGTATAGGATTTTGATTAAGTATATTATTTAAAAGATGTTTTACGTTTAGTTTTAAATTTTAATACCGGTATTTAAAATAAAGTGTTACTGTTATTAGGTATTTAATAAGTTATAAAATTTAAATATAATAAGTTTTTATTATAATAGTAGGTATAATAAATTTTCTAATAAGAAAACTAAACTTCCATAAACAATTTTCCTGTTTTATAAAAGGCTGGCTCATATAAATTAATTATCTAGAATATGTTTATATCTATTACATTGTTTGTAAACAATTCTGAACATCTTCGCGATTAAACATATTTTATTTTAGATAGTAAGCTCAAATTAATTACTCGCTGGTAAACTAATATGATCGTGTTATTATAAAGCCGCCATATCGTTAATAATGATGATCAATATAAGTACGTTTATATTAAAATAAACATTAAGAATAATTGTCCATTGCAAATTATACGGATTATATCACATTACGAAATATTAATTGTGCATTGATGACCCGAATACCCACAATAATCGCACACAACAATCTGGTTGTTTTTCTGTAAACACCTTTCTTTAAATCATTGAAATATCTTACGTGTCTAGGTTACTCGCAATGAAATTAATACAAATCTTTTAACAAAGAAACTACTATTTTCTTTTTCAATAATTTGAATATCAAAATCAAGACTTTACAATAGAAAATTATGACATTTCGTTCATAAACAGTGACAGCTCTAATACGCGGCAAAATTCAAATAAAGAAATACTATTTACTTGTACCCTTCTTGGGAAAATACGTCCATATGTGCACTTATGCACTTTACATTAAAAAATACTCAGTCCAAGCCTACACTAAATAACGTTTATCATCTAACATCTTAATATAATTGGCGCAGTATTGTTAGTAGGTACTAGTCCGTAGCAAACTCATTAATTATTACGTACATTGTCTTTGGCCTTTGTTAGATTATTGGTACCAGAAGGTATAGAAGCAGCGTCTATAATGCTACTTTAAAATTAGAAATTTGTAGCATTAAAAAAATTGAAACTGCATTTAAGTATTTGTGGGATTAATGGTGGGCTTAAATGATTTCTATTATATTTTGAAAACACCGTCGATAACAGACTAGATAATTGATAATTATACTCTTCCTACTACTTTTACCGGTAGTACGGCAAATATGTAACAGTAAGAACCACAAATAAGCATGCCACATCATATTTTATAAAAAAAAATTATGGGGTCTGGGTGTATGTATGTATTTACAAAAGAAAAGTATGTATATGTAATTTATTTCGTTATCTAGTTGCCATAACACAAGCTTCGGCTTAGCTTGGAACTAGATGACGCTGTGTATAAATGTCCTGAAAATATTTATTTATTTATTATTATTATTAATTAAATACTCTATAGTAATAGTGATATATTTTACCGCTGTTAGTTTTAAATGCAAACATAAATATTAACAAGCATTTATTGTTAAAAATTTACATTTCAACTCGAATAATACTCGAAAATTTACTCGGACTGTGGGCTTATGTAAATATGACACCCATATTTATGCATATTGGCGACGCAATATAACGAAAATTCCGAGACGTGCTTATTGTGTTTGTTAGGTTTTCCACGATTTCGTATTTACGGCGCGTTAATTTACCTCTTTGAGTTTTAGTTGTTTGAGAATAGGTTTAATACATATGTTGAATATACCCGGCAGAAATATCCATCATTTTATAAATAGAGAACCTCAGTCTATAAAATAATGCTAACCTTTTGCTATTTTCTTTTGATTTATTAGCATCCCAAGCCGAAATTGGAAGGACACATTTTACGCAGCTCCTCCAAAATTTATATTCATATCGTAATTTACTTTAGATTTAACATTTACTTGGAATCACTACATATTATTATACACATTCCTAATAAATGAATTGTCAAAAAATTTATGACCGCTTGGCGTAGTGGTAGCGCAACTACTTTCTGCGCGAAGGGTCGTGGGGTCGATCCCCACAAGGGAAAATTTGTAATTTACATTTATATTTTTCTGGGGTCTTGGTGTAGCTATGTATTGTATGTATGTACAAAATATAAGTATGTCTAATGTCTATGTCTGTTATCTAGTTGCCTTGCCGACTAGATGGCGCTATATAAGTATCCTATAAAAAAATGAAATAAAAAAGAAAACCATTCAAGTACATTGGGTACAAACAACCGCCCGCGTATAACCTTGTCTATGAGTCTTGACCATTTCAACCACAGCTCGGGCAAGCGGTGTCGGGTGTCGTCGCAACTCGCAGGCGTATAGCACACGACTCTCATTACGTAAGCCGACACTGTCGCTAACTGAACGTGACGGGCCGGGCAACCAGCGAAAATTATGAGTTATGACTATGTCGTGTTAATTAGTTATACTGTTGGTAATATAAAATAAACATAATGTCAATGTAAACTGTCAATGTGACAGAACATAATAGATTGTACTTCTTGCTCTCCCGTGTCACTCGATGTCAGTTGTGTGTTTTAATAAAATTTACTTTAATCCAAGTCTATACTTTGATTTGCCTAAAAACCATCATATACTTGAATAAAATAAACGCTTAGCTTTCAACGTATTTCCTATGTTTCAAGTAAGTACCAATTCGAGAATAACTATTCTTGTAGCTATATTTCAAAATATGTCTATCTTGTGATTTTTATACATTATGAGTAAAAAAATCCTAAGTATGGTTATTCTCAAATATAAATATAATTAATCAATGAATTCAACTAAGCGATAATGTTAAGAAACTAAGAACAGGAAAGGATTAATTAATTTAGTAAACTTACTTATATCATACTCGTGGGTCCCACTTCGTTGGGCATAACATTAATGATCCTTTTTATTTTTCGATTTTGTACCTATATAACCTCTGGCACTCAACAATAATATGGCTTTCTAGTGGTGAAAGTATTTTTAAAATCGGTTCAGTAGATCCCGAGATTATCCCTTACAATTTAACAAACACACAAACTTTACTTCTTTATAGTATTAACTAGCTGTGTCCCGCGGTTTTACCCACGTAGTTCCCGTTCCCGGGGCAATACCGGGATGTAAGCTATCCTATCTCTCAAGTTGGATCGAACTGCACATGGTGTCCGAATTTTATTATATTCGGTTAAGTGGTTTAATAGTCCATAGAGGACAAACATTGTAACACGAGATTTATATATATATTAAGATATAGATAAAAAATCGTGTAAAGTCCTCATAGATCCAGAACGTGTTAAATGTCTAAATTGACTGGAGTAGAGCTCAAATGCTCCAGTCAGTACACACAAAATCTCTCGCTCAGTCGCCCCACAAATAAGGATTGCGTGAGATAATCTTTTTGTTCATTACATTATCAATGCTGACTCATTAATCATTTATCTATTATCTTATTCGTAGACAATTACAATACTAGGTAATCTACATTAATTTCATGTTTCTATATAAATTATGTGATTAGCAAGTAATCAGATTACATGTTAGTTTATTAATAATTATTGCCTTATTAAAAATAAATTGTGTTTTTGCAGATTACACTTTATTGTAATTATGGGATGATTAATTATAAAAATATTAATAACTAGCTGTTGCCCGCGACCCCGTCCGCGTGGACTTTCATATATACTTTAACCCCCCTTCCCCCTTATAACCCTTTTTTCCAGAAAAAGTAACCTTTGTTTATATCAAGCCCCAGACCTACCACATTTTATAACAATGGGTTCAGCGATTTGGCCGTGAAAGGTAAAATTATAAAAAGTATTCAACCCCCCACGCATCCTTTTGGGGTTGATTTAAAAATAAAGTAGCCTATATCCTTCCCCAGCCTTTAGACTATCTTTGTATCAAATATCGTTCTAATCGTTTCGGTAGTTTTAGCGTGATGGAAAGACAGATAGAGTTACTTTCGCATTTATAATATTAGTATGGATATAATTTTCTTGGTTGGAAAAATGTATAACAATCATTATGTTGGGACTTTCTATTTTCGTTAACAATGCAAAGTCCTAGAGCATATGAAGTCATAACAATAAGAAAATCAAAATAAATAGTTATGCATTTTGATTTTCTTATTGTTAGTTAATTACATAGAAAAAATCATCAGTCATCACAAACTAAAAAATTTAATATATTCCTATACATGAGATTATATTATGTTAGAAATAAGGTCGCCTCTTGTACATTGCCTTTTGTGCCTTTATATATTATGTATATGTAGATACGAATTTAATTTTTTAAAGTATAATATAATCTTTTAAATAAATAATATAAGAGGTTATTTCATTAACAAAAATGAGTATTCCATACATTTTAAAACGCAACATTGTAAGTCAAGCTTTTATAAAAATGCATAGAATTGCAGTAAAAGTGTAATTAAACTAGTATTAAAATGCGCGAGCTTCAAAGCGATGCAGATGTCTTGATGATAATTTAAATATGAATTCAGATGAAATACGCCGCCGTACTTGTTCTTATCTCAGTTTTTTATCTTCAAAGGCGCCATTTTTATCTATGTCGACCTACTTTTATAGTGCCTAGTTTCTTACGGGAGAGGATTCAAGTAGCTAAATTACCCTTATAGAATATTATTCGCAAACATTACTGGGTTAAACTATAAAAATTTAGAATTTGTTTTTATTAATGGTAAATGGTAATACTTAATAACTGGTACTCCTTTCATTAAACAAAATTCCATAAAGTCTCTTTAACTAATCTTTTTAAATAACATCAATAGTACATTAATATGACGATGGATTAAATTATTTAAGTAATTACAAGTTGTTCTATTACCTGGGTCGAACTAATCAATCTCAAAACAAATCAGGGTAACATAAGGTTCGACACAATATAACCTTACCCGAAAGCAACCAAAAACAAGAGTCACTAATGATTCATTATACTGGGAACTAAACAACGAGGAAAGGAAACAAATAAACCATTTCATTATCAGCATATTAATACAAATTCGTGCTACAATCAAACAAAGAAAATTGCCGTAATCTTGATGCTTCACTAAATTTTTAAATAATTATCTAATATATTTTAAGGTTCCATATCAAATAAAAACACTTTGTTGGTTGCTACGTAAACAGGTGGGTTCTGCCGGTTAACGTTAAACCCAAAAAGCCAATAAGGATTTTTCCACCTAAAAATACAACTTTTATTCGTTTTTTTTTCAACAACTACACATACAGTTAACAAAATAATAATATAGCGTTGATATATTTTTCTCTCGACAGCACTTGTGTATCCACGAATCCTTGTGACTATTTATAACTCAGTGGTACAATTTATGTACCCCCCGAGGCACCGACTGTTTAATATTGTAGCAAGAAAGTGAACCAAATAATACTTATTACCCTCAAATAATTCACCTTTTTATACTGTCTTTGATGTGTATTCTGATTTACCTTCAATTATTTGTAAATTAGATATTGATGTATACAATTATGTCGGTATACCCTTCTCTAAGGATAGTCTCAAACAATCAACGGTAGAATTTAGTTTAAAACAGAAGAATAACCCTATACTCTAAGGATTTTCTTACAAAGCCTTTTCGTGTCAAAAAAATTAAATATCGCAAAAGACTAACCGCGATTGACCTCAAAAACGACATCACTGTTAATAAATTGAAACCTTCGCATAAATTTGTGAAATTAGCGGTTAATTTAACATTCGTGCCCTAATTAAATTAACATTTACCATATGACAACTTGACACGAAGTACTCATAATATGGAAGAAATAAAGAGTCCGCGTTTGAGACCTCAGCAAATAATATATAGCTTACGATGACAGACATAAAAAATAAGATTCGTGCAATTAAATTGCAAAATAAGATTAACACTTTTCTGGGACGAATTTAATGCTTTATAATAGAAAAATACAAAACACTGAAACCCGTGTATCTTTGTAATAGTTCCTTATAAATACAAGCTAAGCGTAAGTGACTACTAACTGAATTTACTATCAACTATCGATATAGTTTTTTAATCCCTTATATAAGGTTTCAAAATTAAAGAAAATATTTATAAAATTAGAATAAAAAGGGAATCAATTAAATGAATGAATGAAGGTCAGCATCTATTCAGTTGTAATACTATTTAAACATACAATGAACTAAGTTTCAAAGAAAAACGCATTGAAACTACGCTTTCACTTTAGACATACTTGTTTTTCAAACATAATAATTTAAACGTCCCTACTATAGTAATATAACTCAAATATCGATTACAAAAACTACTAAAATCACAACAACAGACTCTCAATAATATTAAGTTCAACATATTCTCAACAAAAAATTTTCAGATACACTGATTTTATAATTAGTTAACGTTTCCACTCACTGGTTACAGACCAGCAGTGTACACGAAATGTCGGTCGCTTTTCAAGAAACTTGCAACTCAATCCTCACCTAACGTAATTATGATATAGTAGTGCATCTTCATACTGCTTTGGAGATACACCACTATAACTATAGTTTGAACAATCTTTATAACTAAGAAACGGGACATGTTAAGACTTCTTATTTATGAGTTCATGGCGGTACTAAAGTGTCGAAATTTGTGTTGATATAAAAACGTTATGAAGATGATTCTATGATGGCAAACATTTATTGAACATTACTTTTTTGCGCTTATAATGCTATTAAGTATATAAAAATGTAGTGAATATTACAAATGCATTATATGCCTAATTAAGAAACCTTATTTTGGCAGAGTTCCCGAAACCTGAACTTTAACTAATTAACTTAATTTTCATTTGAATTTTAGATAGATTTACATATCTATAACACTAAAGTATATTTTTATCTATAGGTAAATCTAAATGTGACTACTTCCATAAAAATTGTTACTGTTAAAATTAAAACGATAACAATGTCAATAGTCCTCGTTTTCTCGAAATCTGAGCGATCTGATAATTACAAATATGGAGAAATTTGCTATCACGTTAAAATATTAAGAAAAATCCTATTTTCAATAAATCTCATAAATTAAATTAATATTCTATAGATGTGGTTCCAATAATACACTATATCTGGAGACAGTGAAAGACAAACAATCACACTATCTATTAAATACTTAAACTATTAATATGAGTACCATCGATACACGTGAAATAGAAACAGACTACTTAATACGTCAGTAAGCAGATAAGTCGTAGTAATAAAGATTAAACAACAAGTAGTAAGCTTTTTGCAGTCATATAATTAACACGTGATATCGGAGTCAATTATAATGATATCTATTTAAAAGATAATTTATAGATTAAACAAACAGACGCATGTATTCTAATGCATTATAGCAAATTTACTGCGAATCTATACTAATATATAAAGCTGAAGAGTTTGTTTGGTTGTTTGAACGCGCTAGTCTCAGGAACTACTGGTTCGAATTGAAAAAATATTTTTTTTAATGAATAGACAATTTATCGAGCTGCGACTTATAGGAGCGAAGAAATAATGGAAAAAAAAATCGACGTGGACGAAGTCGCGAGCAACAGCTAGTACATTATAAAACCTATAATAAAGATACCTAAATTTAGAATTTCATTTAAAAATGATTCAAAAATAAATAATTCATACTAATTTTATTACTTCTAATATTTTTAAGAATGATTAATTTATGATATATCTTGAATTTAGAAGTACTTCAAATGATAAAGGACCATATTCTCGCCGCTTCATTAGCTAAGACATTAGCTAGGAACTTCAGGATTGTGTTGCCAGTTTTTTTATGAAAAAATCTCAATTGTAATGTTTCGTAATTATTAATTAATAAAAACTTATATTTATCAATATGCGATAAAGTGTCCAAAACTCAAAATAAAAAAAGTACCACGTGTCAGTGACAATAAGGTTGATTGGTACGCATAACACAAGGCTAGATAAAAAACGTAGAGTAAAGTGTGTCCAAAGTTATTAACTTAACATACCCCGCAAGCTGCATGCAATTTTTAGATGCACTTTCATGAATACAAACAAGAATTCGGATGCAAGTCGTGACAAATTGCTCCATACACAGACAATTATTCCCTTCATATACACTTTGGACTTTTAATTATTACCGCGAATGATGAAAGATACAATTAAAGAATTGATTCGTGCAAATGTTTGCGGAAAATATTAAATACTGCTATATTACTTAAAATCGTATTATAGTTGTTCTTAATTACATACTAATGTCATCAATTAACCGCATTTTACAAACAAAATTAACTGTCACAATATAAGTCGTCTGTCAAATCGTTTATGGTATGATAAATCGTCTGAAAAAAAGTTGATTTGATCAACAAACATACACACATCATAAAGGAACAAACTTACCCAATCGGTCATTAATAAAACAGTTAGTATTAACAATTCACGACATCCATTTCCCAATTGGTACTTACATAGATTATAAACATGGTTCCATAGATAAAAAACGTTCCTCCTTTGAAAAAGCAAGCAATTCCAGACACCAGGTTTAACAAACATTTTCATTTCATCGAGACACACCATAAATGATCAACCTTATTCACAAAAACAGTAAAGATGAGTATATACAAGACCATTTCAGATCATTAATTAGCTTTGTAGACAACTGAACTGACATTTTATGCAACAACTTTTGTTTTATAACTTTATTGTATGTACAAAAAAATATACCAAAGATTTTTTTATTTAATTTTTTACATAAAGGACGCCAACATGACGTACATTAGATCTATATACATGTATAAAATATTAAACAAAATTCTATTCTACGTCGCGTCGCCACACTTATAGGCATCCACAACAAGCACATAAACTTAAATTCATCTTCTTAAAATGAATGCAATAAAAAAACTATTTCAGAAGCGACTATTAAGTCTTTGTCAGTACTTAATTACAAATTAAATGGCAATAATAACAAAAAATATTGTTACTATCTACTAAATTTC
Source organism: Eurema mandarina (assembly GCA_018238005.1). Classification (NCBI taxonomy): domain Eukaryota; kingdom Metazoa; phylum Arthropoda; class Insecta; order Lepidoptera; family Pieridae; genus Eurema; species Eurema mandarina. Next base: position 2,055 of record DWAJ01005316.1, on the reverse strand, counting down.
TTGTAACTTATCATTTCGTGGATCTAAAAACTTTTTTGTCAAACATTATTGCTTAAAATATCAGAACCGTTTACAAAGCTATTAATGTCTTAGAAGTGACACTGCATTATGAGTATGGGGGTATAGTACATCGGCATGAGGTTTCAATGATGCATTCTCATGCCTCATTCTACTGACTTTCTTTTTATCGTCGATGATCGGCATGGAGAGCGCCAACATAGCCAGGCCCAATTTTCTGAGACCAGTTTGCATGTCCTGTTGAATTTATAAAAAATATATAAAATAAGAGTAAAACATAAAACATATAAGGTACAAAAACAGAATATACATAATTTCTAAGGTAAATACGTGGTCTATACATAAATAAAATGACTAAATTGTCAAAGTATATTCTCTTAAGACGCACAACATACATGTAACAAAAATTGTCTCTTTTAGAATCAAATAGATCTTCCACATATAAAAAAAATATAACCACATACTCCTTTTCAATATAAAATTCTTCAAAGTGCTCCAACAATAATTTATCATTGCAAGTTCCATAAATCATAGTCTTTAGTCGGAAACCTAGACTGCTAAAAGTTAACGGACTTTCTGACATTTCGATGCAGCTTATACATTATTTTATACTCAAAACTTATTGGTATATTTTTTTATAAAAGAGGGGCAAAACGATGGAAAGTAATCAAGGTACTATAGGTTCCATAGTGTGTTTCTGGCCTTTTACGATTAATGTTTTACGGTTTTCGAAGTTATTTAACTCTCATTTAAAAACAATAAACTTCTATTAAACTAGTTTATCAGTTAACACATCCTCTATTTTACTAGCTGTAAAATAAGCTATTTAAAATATAATGTTTCATTATTTCCTGAATCATCTTAAGAATGGTTAGTAGGATAGCATTGACACGTAATAGTTTTCATTCCCCAAAATCAATGGCGCGCAAATGGCTATAAAGTTAGTCTTGAACGATTAAACTTCCCATTCAGTTTGAGAATAGTAGGTGCCTAATAGCTTACAAGCATTATTAATGATTTGTTTTTCGGTCAAGCGGTCTTTTCCCTTTTGTATATTAATACTTGGCCCAATGCGTTCGTTCACGAATCCCGCTGTAGGTACCTATCTTAATCTCTACACCTTAACTTTTTATCTCTGCCTTAGAACCATCCTCTTACTTAGGGAACATTTAAATAAAAAGATTTATCGAAATATAAATCGAAAACATTTAAAAAACCGGTCAAGTTTTTACAAGTAATATTTTGACAAGTAACCAAAATAACTTCCTGATAAATTCAATAACCGTAACGATGCTATCCCTGCGAATATTACATTAAAAAGTAAACATTGGTGCAATATAATCTATATATTGAAATACCCGAATAGTTAATATATAATTAATTAGAAACCATTGAACTACGGCGAACCTTAACTCAAGCACGTTCATTAAATATCAGCGATATATTGCTAAAGTAGTTTAAAACTACATTAACGAACTCTTTTCTGCTGCTAACTTTAACTTCCTTTTAAACACTACTCACTAGTAATAAGTTCACTTAACTTAAACAAAGCAAGGAGCCCGCCCATACATGGTTTACAAAGTTTAAATAAACATTGATAGCGCGCGCGTGCTTGGACACCTGGTCGTAATCAATATTAATACTCTTGTACATGCCCGCACCGCCAGTTATAGTTCCTACTATGTAAACTTTACACTAAGGTAACATAACATATATAACATACAGCGTAGCTTAGTACGAAATTGTTGTAAGCTTTTGGTGTGACAGAACTATCTTTCATCTCTCTCTGACACAGAGGAGACTTGGGGTAAGATTTTGGGGTATAAATATAACATCGTTAAAAGGTTAAGGCATAACATATATGACGAATATTAAAAAGACTTAGTCTAAATATATAAAATTGCAACCCGATTTGACCGATTTGGCTGTTTTTTTTGTTGTATTTGTTATAATTAGGAGACGGTTCTTATGTAAGAAAAGATAAGCATTTCACTTTTTTGATATTTCATTATTATAGGGCGATTCGCCGGGTCAGCT
>DWAJ01005315.1:0-11664 GCA_018238005.1 Eurema mandarina | reverse complement strand
CAACCAATCAACGCTCGCGCACCCGACGATCACGCGCCCCGCGCGCCGCACCGCTACCTCGATACCTTATTTTTGACTTCTGCGCAGGTTTCGTTCAGCGCTAAAGGTAATTGACGGTTACTATACACACCTGTGCGGCCATGACCCGCTGCCGCTCGGCGATGAGCGTGCACTTGGCGCAGACGCAGTCGCGCCATCGACAGTACCGCTTGTGGCCCTTCAGTGCCGACACTACGCCGTGGTTGCGGCATCTTGCGCATTTAGGTGTCCTCTGCAAACAAAAATAATAACCATTTGTCAACAAGAGATGACAGCTCGTATTTCATATACCTACTGTTAAAAAATCTTCAATTTAGAAATATGTTCGAGTCTAATAAAATTATATAAATATAAAGATATATTTAAAGATAAAAATGATTGGATTTTTATATTTGCATTGGAGCCTGAACGTTAAAAGTAAGATTTTAAAACTAAGCCTACTAGTACAAAGTTTCAGTAAAATAAAATATGTATAAAGTACAGTATACAATAATTATAGAATATAGATTCGCTGCCATTATTCATAACAAATCTATTAAAATTATTTGACGCATCTTGTAGTGTTTATCCATTTAAACAAGCTTTTTAGTTGATTTTTTTTGGTTCACTTTACATTATTCCTTTAGGGCTTAGGCGATCTCATATAGTGTTGATTTATATGGAAATAATGACGGTAACTTGATCATATTTACTTATTTATGCTTAGTATTAGTGAAAGATACCTAACCACTATTCAACATACATCCTTTTGTCCAAGATATTAAATTCAGAGTAATATAACAGTAACATTCTTATTAAACCATAAATAAAGAAATATTTTCAGGACATTTATACACAGCGCCATCCAGTTTCAAGCTAAGCCAAAGCTTGTGTTATGGCAACTAAATAACGAAATAAATTACATTTCTTTTGTAAATACATACAAACAATACATGTGGGTGTTCACCCAGACCCCAGAAAAATACAAATATAAATCACAAATATATTTTTCCGGTGTGGGAATCGAACCCACACCCTTCGCGCAGAAAGCAGTTGTGCTACCACTGCACCAAGCGGTCATCATATTCTTGGACATTTTAAACATATAACGTAATTTATAATAAAATTGTAGTCAAACAATTTTAGCAAAAAATAAAATGAAATCATAAATACAAAAGCTCTTCTGTTTGTCCTGGTCCCGTGCTACGTACCTACCTATACTGCGGTGTTATTAATGAATTTATGGAATCATAAATTACACATCAATAACTTCCATTAAACGCAGTCATAAATGTACTTGCGAAATTATTTTCAATTAATTATAACCCCAATTTAATGAGAAGACTCCATAAGTATTAGTATTATAGCTTTTTTACATGTAAATAATTTATAAAAAAATAAATAACGTCATTTCATTAAGCGTCCTACGACCGTATTATCTCTACAATCTTCCTTTAATAACCTTATTAATTACTATTACTTATTATTTTAAATCATAATTTCATTGACTTGAAATGATCTTTCTCAACGCCATAATATTAAAAAACATCTAATTAAATTAAAATATAAATCATTAAATTCTACGATCGTAGTTTAAGACTCACTGCTATCTAAATGTATCTACACTAATCTCACGTTACTCTTCCCGTGTTAAACATCGATTTTTTATACAAACTGCAAACCCACTGACCTACATTCGGGACCCCATTCAAAAAGTATACAATTACAGACGGCTGCGAATTACCCAAATTACACATCTCATAGACCAATTCGGTAATACGGTAATACCTTTATAATATAATTATAGATACAATTACAATGTATATGCAGGGGTTCTTAAGCTTTTAATACGTATAGACCACTTCAGTACCAGTTCAAAATATAACATTTTTTTTTATTTGAAAACTAGGCAGGCGAGCCACCTAACCGAAAGTGGTCATCGCCACCCATCAACACTCTTGCTTGACGTTTTTGGAGTGAGTGGCCTTTTAAAAAGAAATACGCTCTTTTCTTAAAGTATCTATGTATGAAGTATTCTATCGGACATACCGTGTAAGAGCAAAGTTCACAAGATGTACAATAAAATGTAGGTAATATGTATCATTTAAAGCGTTTTCTAATTAGATAAAACTAGCTGCGTTTCGCGGTTTTACCCGCGCAGTTCACGTTCCCGGGGCACACCGGTATGAAAAGTATCCTTCATGTTAATCCAGGGTATACAATCTACATACCAAATTTCAACCAAATCGGTCTAGCGAGAAAGAACAACAAACATGCATCAAAACTTTTACATTTATTATACATATTAGAAGGATTTTTGTTGGATCTTTAACTTAGTAAGGGGTCCCTGGTAATTTAATCATGGACCCGCTTTTTAGAAACTTTAAGAAACCCTGCACCGTATCCAACACGGAAGTGTTACAAGAAACTAATGTTACCATTGTAATATAATCTTATAATTTGCGGGTATAGTCACACCACCCTTTGGACGAACAAAACGATATGTTTCAATGTAACTACACATATCTAATTAAATTCTACACCTATCATAGACATTTTAATAAACCTCATTGAATAATATAAAATAGTGTCAGTTACCAGAATATAATATAATGTTTTTAAAAATAAATAAAAATGGTTGCCTGGAAGAGATCACTGAAATAAGGCAGTGACTTACCATTAACATTTTATTATGATAAAAAACATCTGTTGGTATCTATTGCTTAAAAGTAGTAATATAAGTTTAATATAAATAAATATAAATCAACACTATCGCAGTGGGCTGAGTCTATTAAGATTTACGTTATTTATTTTTTTAGATATTAATAAAAAATGATGCATTAGCTACCTTTAATACCGGCTAATAATAATATCACATCTTATTCTTTCAAATTTAGGTGCGAAAAACGAAAGTCCCTTTATTTTTAGCGAAAATGTTATAATTGCTACTTAATTTTACGAGCTACTTAATTATAACTAACCAAATGAGTTCTATAGCGTAGTCTTAAATAGTCTTGCAATCTTAATAATTATACCTACCTAGGTACCTACTTGTAACCATCATAACATGCAAAAGATTAGCTTTTCCAAATGGCTCATACATATCAGCTTTGTGACACCACAATAAAGAAACAACAACATTATACAGGAACACCTCTTATTAGCATAACATTTAATTATTTTATTTCATATTAATCATTCATTTATTTTTTGGCTAAATTGTAGCCCGCGGCTTCATTCACGCAAATTCCAACTCACTCATAACACTAGCGAAGCTACTGTCAATTATTAAAATAGGTATATCAAAATCGGTTCAGCAATTGCACACATTACTATAAAAACACAGACTATACTTATTCCATTAATTATTTTTATATTTGCAGATAATAATTAATCAAACACACAAATTAAGAAAAAAATATTTCATATTATAAAGTAACACGGGCGCGTCGGTCTCTTAACGACATTTATTCAAAACTCTATATTAAAAAAACTAATTTTAGTAGGTACCTAACTATTTATTATAATTTACTATAAACAATTCCACCTATTATTAATGATTTTAATGGAATATAAAGTCTTTCCATAGAGACATAGAGTTATCACGATCATTTTATAAGTAGGTAACAAATTAAAAACGTCTTTTCTTACTTAACTCACTATTTGCGACATCTTATAACAAAACAACAATTAGGTACTACACATAATTAAACTGAAAGCAAATATTATATGTCAATCAGAAACATCAAAGTCAATTAGAGAAACATCATAACCCACTGACCTGATATCTTTCCGAAGCCCTCAAGAAAAACGGCGGCAGCGCGGCCAGCACGGGGTGCTGCACCAACTGCGACACATCGACGCCGTTCGGGAGAGACATTGTATCTTGTTATCAATCACAAACAAACTGAGACCATATTCACAGTATCGGCACAGTCGCGAACGGTTGCCCTGGCCGGTACCCAGGCGACCCAGGCGGAGAGCAGAGCGAACGAACCAACGAACGAGCGTCACGCCGCGTCGCTCGCCAACTTGTAACGAATACTGTAGCGCGGCGTAGACGTAACAGAGCGAGACTTCCGACCACCCGACACATTATACAAAAGCTATCGCCGTCTCCCTCCCGCTGGATGTTAACTGTATATGTTGTATCATCCGGTTATATAAAATGTTTGGAGCCGAGTGGCTGCGGCGCTCCAATGCGAGCCGCGAACGGAGCTGCCGCGCCCCGCCCTAGCGCCGCCATTGGCTGACGAACGATGAAACTTAATTTATAAAGGTGACTTTTTTGAGAACCCACTACCCGCCCGGACAAAGCTCTATTGAATGGAGCACAAAAAAACACAATTACGTTTGTTATTCGAGTCGTGGATACGCTTTAATATATTGTTGGATTGTTTCTAGTGTTCAGTGTGCGTATTGAGCGGGCAAAGCATTCACCAGCTTTGTGTATTTAACGAGATATCTGTGACACATCGCGACGTGAACATGTCACTACTAATACATCATTAGTATTATAATATAGATCAGATCATATACCTACCATACAAAAGCAGTTTACGTTATCTTCTATCTAATGTTAAACATGCTTTAAGAAACGAAAAGTTTTATAACGTTATCAAATACAACCACCCTTTACATCAGTTGTGATCGGAGACATTTTTTTGCATAAACGTATTCCATCTTTACAAAGTCTCATCTAACTTAAATAAAACTTTAATCAGATCCAATCTATATTTTCCGCGTGAAACAGTCACACACATACAAACGTATTCACAATTTTTTTAGCATCATTTATATGACTCCGAATGCTTGTAAATTATTTCAGAATAACTTGCGAATACGTGTAAAATAACCGATAAATATTAATAACAGCGCCCTCGCCGCCGCCCGCCGCCCGCGCCTCCGCCCGCCGCCCGCCGCCCGCGCCCTACCTCCTAATAAACCAATGGGATTATTAAATTCGATAGCAATTTTAGCTAAAGGAAGGTGCGAAATTGAAATATTTCAATTTGCTTGTCACCAGATCCCATTTAAATGACAATTGCCGGGCGGAGGGGGCGACGGAGTGGGGGGCGGGAGGGAACTCGACAATTATTAATGTTGACTCAATATCTATGGAGCGAGGGAATTCATTACTGGAGGCTGGAGCGCTTTTTAATATTGTTTTGGTTTTATTGGTTTAGTTAGTGTTGCTCGATAAAATAATTATAATTAAAATCATATGTAAGCTTTTATAGAATGACAGCAATGAAAAATTTATAGTTCAACTTGTTTGTTGTTTATTTTTTTGCTACGTTTGTTTAACCAATTATAAAAAGCTATATGATTAAACGCAAAAATATCTTGACTGTTTTTCGGGATCGATTAGAAAAATATCTATTTAAGTAGGTACCCCTTACCTACTTATATAGATATTTTGTTGTTGATTGTTGATAGAGACTTTTTAAAATTAGTTTATAATAGTATTCTGAACATAATTTTTAGCTCTATGGGAATTATTGCAACCTTCAAAGTCTTATTTGCTCTTAATTTGATCTGGTATAAAAATTAGGTAAATTTCGCTCTCTCTGTCCCTATAGCCCTGTATGCTTAAATTTTTAAGACTATGCACCCGTTTATCCTTTTCTTATGCAGCTTTTTTAATAGATAAAGCTCTTTTTTACAGACAGAGTGATTCAAAAGGAAGGTTTATATGTATAATACATGCATAATGGGTAGGTATACCTACATATCTAGGTGTCTTAGATGATCAAACAACAATAGTACTATATTTAATCATGTTATAATAGCTAATAGTATCTCAGGTGACTTTAAGACTGGGCTCAAGGGAGGATCGAGTGGGGTTGTAAGGGTTTGGGGTTGAGGAGAGGGGTCGTATAAATGAGAATTCCGAAGGCAGGATCAATTCGTAAAATGTTCACATTTCGTAAACGTCTCAACTTCGGCTAGGGATGTGTTAGTATCGATATAATAAAACGATTAATGTCATTCTTTTGTATTCTTAAAGACTAATTAAATTATTTATTTTTTAAACTCACTATAAAATATCATTGTTTAAGATTAAGTCGTCGTTAGATGACAGTCTGTCCTTATTTAGGTTTAGATTTTAAAAACTACGCCACGGATATTATTAATACACTTTTCTTTAACCATAGAAAATAAGGCCACTATAATTAGCAAAAAATATACTTTGCATGTGTGTAAAATCATGAAAAATATATTTTTGGGGTGGGTACGTCCCCTACATGATGGGGTGATCAGGTATGACTTGTTTCTGCATATTGGTCGTGTAGGTATATGTAGAGCACGCTAGTTTAATCTTTCAACAGGTAAGCTATCCGTTTGCGAGGTAATTTGTATTTGAATTAAATATTTAGGTAAATTGAAGACATTTACCTACCTATTATTTATAAATTGTGGCTCGTCACGTATTTAGCCTATTTATAATAAGTACGCTTTAACACAGTAGCTTTCCTGAGACTTTTAACATCTATAAAAATAAACATAAATTAATACAAACTTAATTCAATAAATTCAATAACAAATTCACTCTCGACACGGTCCCATCACTACGCGACCGTGGGAGCGGGCGAAATATCTTCGCAGAGCGTTAAAATGAAATGTTCGCAATTTGAATATCGTCTGTGTCACACCCGACCTCCCCCCCCAACCCCCCAGTAGCCCCCTGTCCAACCCCCCGACCCCCCGCTGCTTGCTCTAACATTATAATATGTTACGTAGAGGCTATAATAATTTTCTCTAAAAATACTTAGCTTTTTAAGTTGAATACAAGTATAGTATGAAAGAGTATCAAGCCTTGAAGGTTTTATGGGCATAATAAACTCTAACATTATATGATACGTGGAGGCTGTCATAATTGAGTAAAGTATTGTGTTTAGCTCTTAATAACTTAATGTTTTGTAATACCATGACGAATCAAAAGTGTAAGTAACTATATGTAGCCTAGTTGAATAAAGATATTTTTGAATTTAACTTTAACGCACTTATAGATAAGAAACTAAAAATAATACTACTCATGTGATTTTGTCTATCTATCTGCCTATTACCCGTTTACACCTATATTTCTAAATTGATTTCGATAATATCCGAAATAACTTAGACCTTGTATCCATTACCGATTATCCTTTAATCAAGAAAAAAAATTAAACAAGATCAAAAATACAATAAAAGCCTGATCTACAGACTTTGTTAAAGCCTTAATCTATACAAAGAGTAGGTATAAAGCATAACTAAGTTATATCTAAGTATAACAAGTAGGCATTGCGAAGGCTACAGTAACCAATAGCGAAAAAGGCAACAGTTTCAAGCGTCACGATTGGCTCGCGACAGTAACTTAACGCGCCCCCACTTCATTAACTTATGTAGCTTGGCGTGCTTAGGCCTGCAATTGGAGTTTTTTATATAAAGTTTAAGCTAGTAGGTAGAATTTTGTTCTACAATATAATCTCGCATATCTCTGAAAACATATAAACTCGTATGTTAAATGTAATAAATTTAATTTTTTTAAATAAATTTGAACACCATAAAAAAGGTTATAGTACCTAAGTCAATCTTATAAGATAGAAATATGCGAAATTTTTGTTAGATCACTTAAAGAGGAATAATTAATTATTTCATACATAATTTAAGAATAGCTGGAACCTTATGCAGCTGCGTATAAAACAAATAATCATCCCCTTATCTTCACTGATGATTCGCTAATATTAGTCGCCTTATAAACTTAAGTCTTTGTCTATAACTGGACTATCCAACGATATAATTGTTGCTGATAATAGAGCGTTAAAACAAACAAATAAACTCTTCCACTTTATAAATTTATTAAAGCTCCGTTCGCTTTTCCGAATAACGAACATTAAGGGCATTAAGTTTTTTTGTTATTAATTTGTGAAATAACAAACACGTGAACATTCTTATTAAATAAAGCTCATAAGCCACACACACACACACACCGTCGATATTTTACTACTAAAAGGTATAAAGTGTGTATAATAATACACCCTTCGTCTCTAAGTCAATTAATCTGAATCTACCTAATCTTATTCAATATTAGCAAACAAATAAACAAACAAACAACAGATATTATTGCTACTATAGGTGACATCGATAGTAAAACTATAATGTTCTTACGTAAGAAATTTCATATACTATTTAAAATTGTATTTCGTTAAAATGTATACTTACAATAATATTATTATTTTTATTATTGCATATTGTATTTTCTTTTGACCTAGTACTTATCTACCGCTAGTTCGACATACGTATTCTAGTAATATTTTTATATCTTATGAACTAAATCATCTTTAACTTTGGCTTTGACTTTGACTTTAATATACTTATAGAATATAGATACCTACGTCTTAATCCACATTTCAACGTACTTAGTTCTGTATGCATTTCGAGCAACGCCGCGGCGCGCAGCTAGTCGACACAAACAGAATTATTTAAATGGCTCGCCCCTGTCAGTGACACCGCTCTTGAACATTAAGTACAAATTAAAAATCTTTTTTCCACCCTTCTGTAGCACCGGGGGAGTCACACGTACGGTGGTTACAACGCGACGTTTTCAAACGATTTCAAGAAAATATAGCAATTTGAAGTGCTTTCAATGAAATTGTTTAAATTGAAAACTGCCGCTTTCCACGTCGCCTCTAATTAATTTGGTTTTGATTCTGACAATGGCATAAATTTAACATAACAATACACATTTTAATTTTTGTTTAGAAACAGATTGACGAAATCTTCTAAAGAAAACAATTTTTCTAAAAACTTTTCTAAAATTATATACTTAATTTAATAAAAAAACGCGGCGTTTCTTCCACCGCGTGTGACAAGAGCACGCTCAAGCGATGTCGCGTGTCGAAGATTAGTGTCGCGTCCCGTTGAAACTAATTAACACATCGGGCGTCGCTCGTAATTGGACCACTTTGTCTTTTAATTGACCAGCCGACTGATTAAATTGTCTTTATTATCAAACGGTTTTTTATCTGCAATTTGTTGTAAGAGTGTAGGGGAAGCTTGGATTTTGTTATTTTACTTTGAGAGATCTTTTATACTAGCCGCAATGCTGGGATTAGGTTAGCAGCGTATCAGTAGTGAATAAATCTTTTAATTCGAAAAAACGATTAGACAATTGTTTTCTATTTAAACTCACGTACTATAATTGTAACTAAATTATTTTAAACGATTGGAATTCATTTATTTTAAAAATAAAAGCATAAACTGTTGTTTGTAAATATTTAACTAAAAATGTTGTCAGCAACATTTTGTTGTGTTGATCGTGTTTAGAATCTATCGGAACAACATAATTTTAAGGTCAAATAAGATATTTAAATTACAATGTTTGAATTTGTTTCATAACTGCATATTTTATCAGTAACGCCATCTGTCAGCGACTAGCACTACTAATCAAAATTTTTATTTAATTAATAATTGATCGGGATGCACGTATAATATTTATTTATAGAAGATTTAACTTTTATGTGTTTTAGATGTGTTTTACATTATGTAAAATTTTCAATTCTCCATTATTTGTTTGCAGCGCCATCTGTTATTTAGTAGATAAACTAATAGGTGTCCTCATTGTGGTATAACTGAACAGCGATAGTAGTTTTACTATTTATCAAGAGGTGGCGCTTTATACAACGAATTTAAAAAATATGTTTCATTAAATTGAATTAAAATAATAATTTGTCTGGATGCACGTAAAATATTTTTACAGAAGATTTAATTTTTATGTGTTTTAGATGTGTGTTTACATTATGTAAAATTTTTATATATCCATTATTTGTTAGCAGCGTCATCTGTTATTTAGTACATAAACTAAAAGGTGTCCTCATTGTGGTATAACTGAACAGTTATATTAGTTTTAGTATTTATCAAGAGATGGCGCTTTATACAACGAATTTAAAAGAATGTTTAATAATTTAATAATACATAATATTATTATCAAAAACACGACACACTTTTTATAACCTACCGTGATTGTAAAAAAGCAAGATAAACATTAATTTTATGTTAATCATTAAGATTTATTTGTTTATTTAACCACACCAACCTAAGAATCAGTTTGTATTAGAAGTTTTATTAAACAGTTTGTATTGGAAACAGTTGGAATTACAAGAAACAATTTTTAAATATATTTTAAATATCTGCATTCATAATAAGTGCTTTAAGACATTGTTATATTCGAGTAAAACCGTGGAGAGAGGCTAGCTTAACAATATTTTTATAATCTCTATGAAGGTTAAAGTACGCCCTTCACATAACCTTTTCTACTCCCAGGTTGGAAATCTTCAAGCAATCAATCTAGCGAGTCAATGATGGATGCTGATAAGGGGTCAGTGCACTCTCATCTCCGCTGATACTATTTTAAAAATACCTAAGAAAACTAGCGTCATCTGTGTTTTTGTTTGCTTAAAAATTTGTACCTTTATTGTTGAAACAATATCTGATTATTGTAAATTTTAATATAATTTGGAGTTAATAAAATAATTAAAATAAATTCAGAGAAAAACTAGAGGTTAATTAATTTTTTTATAAAGGACATTATTAGCTATTAACAAAAAGTCTATATGAAAGGAAAGTTTTATCTTTACTCATTCAGTACTTTATGCGTTCTAGATATTAGCGCATTCAAACAATCCTACCCTTCTATACCAATTCCAAGAAAAGTAAGGGCGTTGTTTACTTGTTTATTTTTAAAGATATATATGTTTTGATGTCATGTCAGTTATCAGGCGATACATCAAATAGACTTATCAGAGTTCTTCGCGGAGTCAACAAAAGATAACCATCGTTTGCTTGACATTAAGTAAAGAGGAACAATACAATAGTTTTTATTAATAACTTGTAATTTATTGTTTTCTAACAATTCCAAACAAATGTTATATTTAACGGTAGCCTTATACTAATTTACCTAAGTAGTTTTTTTATCCTATGTAGTTTTTACCATTTTTATGTATTTTTATAAGTATTTTTTTATATAATAAGGGGCAAACGAGCAAGCGCGTCACCTGATGTTAAGTGATCAGCGCCGCCCATGAGCACTCGCGTTGTCACGAGTGTGTTGCAGGCCTTTTAAGGATAGGTACGCATTTTTTTTTAAATTCAGGGTCTTATCTACTAGTATGCCCAATTTCAACCAAATCCATTCAGTAGTTTAAACGTGAAAGAGCAACAAACACACATACATACGTGCTTACAGACTAGCGTTCTTGAGTAGTAGATAGATGTGTGATTATAATATCAGTTACCTAATTCAATATATAACAATCATACGTATATACAGACGAATTGAGAAATTACCTGCTTTCTTGAATACGGTTAAAACCGTTAAATTAACTAATAATATGAACCTTTATTGCACAATAGCGCTTCGAATCGGACGTAGTTAAAAAATAACCAATATTTTGTTAAATTGTATGCATTTGTTGACGAAATAGAGAATTTTTGACTTTGACTCAGAATAATTGTAAAATAATAGATATATTTTTATTGTTATTTTGAATGGTGTCAACTCAACGAACACGATTGAAACGCGTTATGAACGAGGCGGCTTATTACGTGTTAATGTTCAGAGGCTATTGCTTTGTCATCCTTTATAGATAAACTAGGAACCTGCCG
>DWAJ01005314.1:0-11665 GCA_018238005.1 Eurema mandarina | reverse complement strand
CAGACGATCTTGTAAAGGTCGCCGGAAGACGCTGGATGCAGGTCTCCTCCGACCGGTATATGTGGAGGTCTATGGGGGAGGCCTATGTTCAGCAGTGGACGTCCTACGGCTGAGACGACGACGACGATGAATGTATTTATTTTGCCAATTTTATAGGCGATAAAGTTTTATGTAGCATCAATGAACCGCTCGAGAGTCGTGAGGTTTCATTACTCCATCATAGTGATAGCATATTAGAAGACAATGAGTAAAATACGGAGAAAACCAGATTCCCTGAATTTATTATATTATTTATATTTATTTTAAAAACATAGTAAATTTCTAACAAAAAAAAGAGAATAAGAAATACCTACTATATATTTTCTGTCGTATTAATTAGTAGGTAGCTAAGTGACCTATATCTGGTTAATACATGTAGTATGTAGTATTACGTAGTATGTAGGTTAGACAGCGCTCGTTTTAAGGTCTCTAAAAACGCTAATTCAAAAATACTATATTGTTCCTTTTTGCGTTCACTGCCCGTTTAATACTAGCTGTTTGACGTGATTCTCCGTTATCTAAATGAGTAAATATAAAAATTCAATACAGTACATTATGTACGTAGGTACATATATATACGAAAGTATATATAAAACATTTCTGTCCGCGGCCGCCCGTAATTTACTGATATCATGCAAGGCTGAATATCGAGTACGTGCGAAGAATACTTCAGCTGAGTGCAAACAAGGAAATAGATATGAGTTACACGAGAACGGATAATGGGATATCTCGTGTTATTAACGTGTTCTATGTTTGTACGGCGAGATACGGCCCGGCCAAGTTTGTATGGGAAGACGATTGTATGTACGAGTAGGTAGCTATATAGGTATACTATGTTGCAATGTACTGTCTAGCTCAGGGAAGCTTTGGAGTCACTCGAGTGTGTACTACTAGAATTTATAATTGAAACTAAATAGTCTCTAGTAAATATTCTTAGACTAGAAATTTCAATTTGTACGCCTCAAAAGACAGTCGACAAACTTATCTTTTCCAGAGAACATGGTTTTACGTAGGTACGTACAAAGGTGATGTATTACAAAGATTCTCAGAAAATTGAATAATATACTCCAGAGACGAGATTGAATAACAACACAGGTTAAACGCTTTAAACATCAAGGAAGAAGCGTTAGCTTTATTTACCTCACACATCTGATGGCTGGTTTCAATTACGCGCGAATGGAATTAGCATCATGTTGTCAGTGCTACTTGAGTGTTTGAATTTCTTTTTTTTTATATTAGAAAAGTTAATAAAAGGAAATGAAATATTTCAATCGAACTGACCTAATTAATAAAGTATTTTTGTAAGTGTTGCTATAATATTATAAGATTCTAAAGGCCTTTAGGTAAATCAAAGGAACGTGATTATACTAATATTTTTAATAAATGTCATAAAGGTTTTTTTAATCAAAATCCAATCTTTCCTCGCGAGATTACAAAAATCTTTAATAATAAATAAATCCCCAACAAATATCTTCGTTAGTCCGCTCATTTTCTCCGACACTCGTTCGAGCGCTATTGAGAAATAATTATATATTTCACTACGTATTTCTCCTAAATAGACGCCTTTTATTTTTCATTTGTTTCCTTTGATATCCGAATTAACAGCGAGGCCTGCGAAATAATTATTGTTTTAAGGGCTTTCGTATTTCTTCAATACCGTTAAGTATTCTTAGTTCGCTTTATGTCTAAGTACTTAAGAATTTAATGAGAGTAGCAACAAGCCGCCTTAAATAGACGCTAATTTATATGATAATGCGCAATTCCAAATTATAATAATGTTAACGTTTCTTGGAAAATTCCAGGCTGAATCCAGAATTTAAATTAGATTATTCTAGAAGTGCTGTTAGCTTAATTACTCCTTTGCAAGGATAATCTTTAATTTCTTTCTCATCGTTTTATTGCCAGTAAGTGCTAATTGCTCAGGCTTTTTTAATGTATGCTGTATGTAAAAGCAAAAGAAACAGAATGTATTTGTTTTCATACTAAATTTAATGTTAATTTATCATCCAAAGGGGAAAAATATTAATTTGAAATGAAAGTCATTTATATTTGTATTCAATTGCATTAATTAGTAACACAAATTTCGCAACATTAATCTGAAAAATTGGTGGAATCGGTGATTGTTAGTAGTTTGAGTTGATTCTGGATTACAAATAATATTTTATATAATTTTATATGTCGACTTTAACACGGATAAATTAAAGAGCAATATTTTTATACACATACATAGGAGATTGAAGAAGATACATGTAACATTAAGTTACCAAATTGCGTAGTAGTTGTCACATGTTTAAATCAAAATTATAGAATGTAATATGTATATAAATTATATCAATGAAATAATATTATAATCCAATTACGGTATGCAAACACCTATGTATCCCTTACGTTAACGTTTAGTAACGAATTTATTAGTAATACATTTATTATATTAATCGTTTTACTAATAAATATTGTAGCCGGTGACTCGGCCAAGTAACATTGACGTGCTGATTTATAAGCACCTCGGGTACCCTTTTCGAGCGTCCGCGTCGTGAGTCGAAATGTTCACCGTCCAAATGCTTGATTTCGGCTCCTTTTAACCAATTTTAAGCTAAGGCCGCAATAAACTCGGCAATTTTAAAGTTTGTTAAGATGAAATGTTTCATGTAAAAGCATTACTTTAAGGAATTGTAAATAAATTTGTTGGTTTTGTCTTGTTATTCAGGTCATAGTTACTGGTCCAAAAATACATTGACGATTTCGTGATTTAAATGGTATGTTTTTTATAGGTAAATACCACTTTTAAACGTAGCCAATAGAAAGATTTTACTACAGTAAGAAAAACTTTTTGAAACACTCAATTCATTTAAAAAAAAAAAATCTTAGGACATCTGTTTAACAGCGGCTTAACCGTTTTCTTTTATTGTATGCCAAATTATCCAAGCGTTAAATTATGCGTTTTGCACGTGAATAAATTATATTTAATAAATTCATCGCATGTGTCAATAAATGAGACTTCATTCGTGAAATGTGATGTGGGTGACTTGATCGCTCTTAAGAGATTACAATTCGTTAATCGCTCTAGAGGTTTTGTATTGTTTTATTTCGACTTGCCGTATTTTGTTTTTATTTAACAAAGAGACTGGTATTAAAAGAATTAAATATTATTCTTTAAAAGTAAATAGTATAAAACAAAGTCACTTTTCGATATGTCCTTTTGTCTCTATGTAGAAAGAAAACTACGCAACGGATTTTGTTGCGGTTTTTTTAATAGATAGTTTAATTACTACAACATTATTGGTATCCATATCTATATACATATCAATCTTTAAAGTCTCTATGTGAGTTGAGAATTTATGTAGGTATGAGAAAGGAAAAACAAAGAAAGAAAAAAATACTCCGTAGAAAGTACTAGAATATATAAATTTCTTTTATAATTACGTCTTGGTTAAGTTATAAATCGATTGCTATCGAAAGAGAAAATAACGTGTCACTAATAAAATGGTAATTGCCGCTTCATGAGATCGCAATAACCCATCAGTTTCATTAAGCGTGCTCAATAAATGCACTAAAAATACACACAGCAGAATAAATACGTGCGGACGCGCCTTAACTGAATTTACAGAAGCATATTATAAGTTGTTAAGCGAAAAATATATCAGATAAGATGCGTAGATTATACTGCTCGGCTTGCAAGTAAAGCAATTAACTACGGCGGTCACTCGTTCAAACTATTTTTGTATGAAATAAGATACGCTAAAGTGGGATGACTGTTTTAGTATTTTTTATCTGTGTGGAAATGTGCGTTGTGTAAATAAGTGAGAAGAGAATTTAAGTATATATACATACATAGTGTTATTATATTATGCTCTTTGTTGTTTTTAGGGTAAAAGCCTCAAAGGTAAAATGAATTCTTTATAACATCACTTTGTTGTTCGTCTATCTGTATGTTTGTATGTATGTATGTATCGAGGCGCAATTTAAATCTTACCTGTTATTAAGTCTACTATAAATGTTTAAAAAAAGTCACGCGTTTAAAATCAAAATAAAAAGAAAGGACTGTAAATTTTGCAATGTGGTCAACATTACAAAATTTATAAAGATAATAGGTTTATTTAAAGGTTACTCTTATTATTTAGAAGGTAAATCGATATTTACTATTGACATGGAAACACTGTTCCCATTTGTACAATAAACACGTATGACACTAGTACAAACAAACATTAGTACACAATTAAATGCGTTTAATTTGCAATTTAAACACTCGAATAACGACCGCTATCAAAATGCGCTTTCCATATCATTATGCGTGTTAGTCGAAATAAAACAAAACATTTGAATAATTTAATGGGTTGAATAATATTGAACATACAAATAGATCGTGCTACAATATCCGGCTATTTTATTCTTAAATACTATTATAATACCAATGACTTACACGCATATATGTGTGCATATATTTTGGCATTACATTCAATTATAATGACCGCTTGGTGCAATGGTCACTACTGCCTACTGCGCCAAGGGTTGTAATAATATATAATTAAAAATTTGTATAAAATGTAATAAAAACCTACATGAAAGTACGTTGCCTAATTTAAAGGTTCTTAGTTTACTAACTAAGCGACTTTAATTCATACAATGACTTCATAGTAAAAATACAAAAAACCGCATCATACAAAGAAAGCTAGCTTAATCACTAGATTATTTGTTTATATGTTTACTAGATCATTTGTTTATTAGTCCTTCACGCATAAACTTTTGAATAGATTGTACCATTACCATTCGCCAAATTGTTTTCCTATAACATAGCGTTTAAACCATTTAATTTTATTTATATTTTACAAGCATTAGGTATGGTGATACTTACGTTATATACCATACTGTTTTTGAATGAAGGCCGTTTTCCATCATGATAGATTACTATTGGATATCAAAAGCGGGGTCGTTTTACAAAATGTTAGTGTGTTCGGGCTCAACGGGTGACTGATCCATATTTAAACGGCCTTTAACATAGCAAATTACGTTCTTTGTATGTACGATAGTGCTTATAAGATTCTATAAGTAGATAAGCTAGGGGGTATTTAATTATATGTTGTATGGACTTGTTCAACTTGTTTATAAGATAAACTTCTCAACTTCAAATATTCTCAATACATATTGTATTTAGTTAGAAAAAACCAAAATTAATAAATATATTGCCTATACGTATTTTAACAATCTATTGAAACCAGAATCGAAATCTTTTGTTTAGTTTAAAATATCTAAGCATACATAGGGACAGACAGTTGCAAGCAACTTTGTTTAACACTATGTATAGGCGAGAGGGAGGTGGTCGTATATGCTTAAGTATAATATAGAAACCACGCATACGGACGCTGGAACCGCTATTGAGGTGATTTTATGTTAATTCTATTTTAAGTATTTCAATTTGACAATAATGCATGTTCAAATGTGCACCGAAATTCTAGCATTCCGTCCCGATGCCCATAGCTTAGCTTAGAATAGAATAGCTTTGCCTAGCTTTACTGAGATTCGTGCCCTTACGGTAACAGTATACATAGCGTTGTTTTCGAGAAATTGTTATCATAATTGATGGGAATTGTACGAGTAACAGTGTATGAGTAAAGTAAGTATGCATAATGTCACGCAGTAGCTGTTTCTTATTAATCTGTGGTAGATAATATAATTGTAATAAGCTACGGCTTGAAATATATGTTTGCAAATCATTACATGGTATAAAACAAAGTCGCTTTGTTCTGCTTGTCCCTACGTATGCTTAAATCTTTAAAACTGCGCAACCGATTTTCGAGCGGTTTTTTTATCAGATAGATGCCGGAATAGTGAAACGCAACTTAAATTTAAGCACAACTTAAACCGGTTCGATTTGACAGTTCGCCATACAATTCTGTCAATATTACGAGTCTTAAGGCGTGCTTAAATTTAATTTGCGTAAGATTATTTGGCCGAGAGTAATTCAAGAGGAAGGCTTATTTGTATAATACATGCATAAATGCGTGTGAAACCGAAGGGCGCGGCTAGTGTTATATAAATCGAATCTCAATTTAATGTACTCGATTACAAATTTTTTTCATCTTAGTGATAAAGTTCAATTTAATAATAAAAACCGAAGATAAGCTGGAATTACGGGTTAGTGGGAACAAAACCAAACCCGCCATTTAGTAATCGCATCTCAGCGTTTTTCATTTTAAATAGTTTCTACATTTCGCACTGACGGATGGTGCGCGTGCAGCCGAGTGGAATCACAAGACGAGTTTTTGTTCAAAACGATTTGAGCACGCTCGGCTTTTAGTAGCTTTTAATAGCATTTTGATGCGAAATTGTCTATCACGGTTGCAGTGAGATGAGTACTGAGGTACACATTCTGTTTCAATAGCGATTTTAGAACGGTTCTAAAAAGGTCTTACTGAGACTAATAACGTGTGTATAGGCTTGATCATTTTAATATATAATATAATTGTGTCTTCATCTATACTACTATTATAAAGAAGTAAGGTTTGTGTGTTTGTTAAATTGTGAGGGGTAATCTCGGGATCTACTGAAGCGATTTTAAAATTAAAAGTTCTTTCACCAATAGAAAGCCACATTTTTGCTGAGTGTCATAGGCTATATAAAGAAAGGGTTGTTAATATTATGCCGAACGAAGTGGACACGGGTCCGCTAGTAATGTATATTCTTGTATTGCTGATGTCTTGCTTTATGGTTCAAACAATTAAAGGTAGTATTTTGATTAAGATATTCACAATAATATTATTTGTAGCTTCTCACTAATAATCAAGGACGCTTAAGATTGCCAACATATTTATATGTCACATTCCACAAACTTAGAGGTTTGCATGTACGTCATCGCAAGCACGGGCGAGCGCCCACAACGAACTGAACTGAACACGCGAGTGTATAATATATCTGAACATCAGTGATCGCAATAAAACTGTCAAAGGATATATCCTCGATATGACAGATACGATATCTCCATTAACCCGCGCACCGTCGTCACGGCGCGGCGCAAACGAGCACACAAAAAAATATAAACGGACCAATCACGAATTTGAAATCGGAATGCCAGTTGATGCTCATGTGTTGCCAGCTGCTTCTAAATGTATGAATTGGGAGAATACAGTTCTCTTCGTCACAGTACAGTTTATTTAATAAGTATATTTTTGGCATGATTACCGAAATAATCCCTTCTTATACCAGACACGGATAAAAGCGTGACATTTCTATGTTAAATTACAAATATTATACTAGGTAGGTATTTTATTCAATTATTTTATATCTCAAATAAAGAATGATTTTAGCATTATTGTATAATCAAGTTTTGTTTTATAAAGCAATACCACTTTTAATTTAGTATTTGTAGTAATATTGAATTTAAATGGAGGAAAATGAGCTAAAAAGCTGGCAAGCTCATTGCAGCGTCGAGCGATCGGGGCCGGGAGCGTTCATAAATTAAAAGCCGTCATATTTGTTTTTCAAAGGGTAAATAAAATTCCGATTGACGGAGCGTAACTTTGCTCGGAACGTAATCAACAGTTTTATTCGGCGATTCCGCTGCCTTGATTTTGAGATCCTTCCCGCGAATCGAATTCTTGATTTGAATATCTTTTGCCCGGCTCTCGTTGACGCTGATTAAATTCAACGGCCTGATGGTTTATATTGAATTAGGATTTTATTCGGCGTTCTCTTATCTATTGTTTTTCGAGGATATTTCAGCCGATGACTAAGCAGTCGTCGGGATTTTCGCAGCTTAGTTGGAAATTTCATGACAGCTTTGATATCGTATTGTTGTCAAGGGAAATTTATACCTACGAGATGAATTAAAATATTTTACCTAAACCTGTGGTTAGTTTGTACCGACTGCTACTTATGTGTGCCTAGTTTTGAATCGCGCTTAAGTTGTTAGAGATTTGGCATATGTACAATTTCTCGACATCAAGCCATAGGTGCATAACGGATGACCAGTCAGGGGTTCTACTGGTCGTCTCCACAAGTAACTAAAAATATTAAGCTAGGAACTTAAGATACAGCGATGCAGCTTCATTAATGAAATGCGTCTTTAATTCGTTGCTTTAATTTTGAACGTGTTGAAGACTCCTTAGTACTCAATACAATTATCACAGATACAATAAGAAGCTTTCGAGTATGATCTAAAAGCCATAACGAGAGGTCAATAGGTTGTTTAGTAGCCATAATAATTAGTGTAAGCGTTGGTCTAATCGACTGCCGCTTGACAAGGGTCGGGTCACGCTCACAAAGACCTTGGACTGTTATTCGGACGCGATCCGACGCCTCTTAGCCCTTTCACGAGCCCCCATTAACATTCGAGAGGCTTGTTGATCTTTTAAACGGCTCATCTTAGTGTCAGGAAAAATGAACGGTGAAGTACGGGTATACCTATACTAATAGAACTAGTTAAGGCATTACGAAACGAATGTTAGGGAGGTGTTTGACAAAAATGCGACTGTTTTCGGAAGTATGTATTTTTTATTACGTTTTTAGTCGAATATGTGACAATCGGTTTGGTAGCTTTTTAGTCTAATTTGAACTTCTTTCTATACAGAAGTGAAGCTTGTGAGTAATCCTTCAAACCATTTTTAAATTTTGAAAAATTGATTTCATTATTTTTATAAGAATATTTTATTTCAATTGTTCATTTCTCAGACTTGAACATATTTGTTTTCCTTTTATATTTCGATACATTAATTTCTTTATAGGTGCCGTAATTAAATAATTATTTTTTAATGCTAAAATAATTCAAACACAGTCTGTATGCAAATCTACAAACATATTTAGATGGAAAATAAGAGACGCGATTTTTTTTTGTTATTACCCTTAATCCTTTCACCTGAAAGCTTCAAATTTATTAAAAAATAATTAAGGCACATATTTATTTTCAAATTTGAATAATCGACGACACGAGTATTTAATCATGGCCATTTACATTAAAAATGTAAATGCGTATTTTGTATGATATGTAACCTATATAACTGGCTATACCTATATAAGCTTTATCATATATCAATACTGAAATCACCTCTTACATTGTGTTTGAAATTGAATTTTTGCTGTGAGCTTCCCCGTCGTTGTGGAGAGAGATCGATCGGTACTTTTATAGTTAACTTACGATCGAGTTAACTTATAACGAAGAGTTTAGCAATTCTTTGGAAATGTATCAAAACGATACATTTCATTGACAATGATATCAGAATACAATGTTTAAAAAATATTCTTAATTTAAACATTATCATTCTATTTGAGATCGGATAAGGATGGCCTTAGATGTATGTATGTTTTCATTTCATTGTATAATATTTTTATATTTTCCAATATTGCTTAGAAGAGATCACTTCATGACAAAGGTCTACTAAATAATAAAGATGTTTTTTTAGATTGACACAAATGTTTCCTCTATTATAACGCAGCAGTATACACTTAAAAATACATGTATTTTATTGCATGTACAAGAAGTACATAGGAAGCGTTAGCTTTACATACATTTTGTTATAAATCATTAGGACATAAAATCTTTCATAAATACATAATAGTGAGAAGGCTTATAGTTTGACGAGATCATTTTCTATAAAGACATTCGCTAAATTTTAAGATTTATAGCAGACTTGCTCCTTTGTATCGAAATGAAATCAAATACCGGATAGAGTTTAATAAATATTTATGTGATTGTCAAGTTTAAATTGTGGCAATAGCGATAGTGCAATGTGACAATATCAAGCATTGAATTATAATTATTTGTAGGTATAATGCAAAATAGGAGCCCTTGAATTATCTTGCGTTAATAAATCACTTCTAATAGTATTCTAAATTTCATACATTGGAACCCCTTTGTACAGAATTTTTTTTCTTTTAAATATTGACGAAATTGAAACGGCGGAAGGTTATTTATGACGTGTAATGAAATTGTGTTAAGAATGATTGTATAAGTAAGATTTTTAAAGGAAATTTTCCACCAGGACATTAATTCTAATGACTGGCATATCTGTTTAGATTATTATTATTATTATTCGGCTGATGTTAGTGTCAGGAAAAATGTATTGTGAAGTACGAATTTATAGAACTGGTTAAGGCATTACAAAACTAATGGTGGAAATGATGGGCAAAATGCAACTGATTTCGGAAGTATATTTTTTTAATAAGGTTTGTAGTGAATTATGTAACTATCTCATTGGCAGTTTTTTTTTATATATAAAATAGGGGGCAAACGAGCAAGCGCGTCACCTGATTGCGAACCGCTGATCAGCGGTTAGGTGATCAGCGCCGCCCATGAGCACTCGCGTTGTCACGAGTGTGTTGCCGGCCTTTTAGGGATAGGTACGCTCTTCTTTTGAAGGTCCCCAAGTCGTATTTGTTCGGGAACACTGCATGAGGAAGCTGATTCCATAGGATGGAATGGCAGTGTTTTTGTCTTTCTGTGTTTTTATCAGTTATTATCACATTTTTACGTTTTATTAAATATTATAATTATTAAGTATTATAATATGCTGTCATACAAATCAAATGTACTTATATAGCTTTAATTATTCAAATTGGTTGAGATCGAATGTCGACGGTATGTTTGTATGGTTGATTGAAATTTTAATATTTAATTAGCGAATTACCTGCTATCCGAATAATTAGCAATTGATTGGGGATTCGGCATCGATCGGATGCTGTTTATTCATTCACTGATAAGTTCTCTCATTATCATTCGCTAATTATACTGTTACCAATATCGTTAGATTTATGTTATTCAATATCGAAAATGCTTGCTCAATATTCCAAGGTATATTATCGGTTTTGCGTTGGCCAGAGTTTTATGTCATGAATTTCGGTTTTTATAATTGAAAATTTTATTAAATTTAATAGTAATGACTCTTATAATTGTGTGAGTGAGTGTTAGTAATAAATTTCCCTTTATATACTTAATATAAATTTAAAGCCATTTAAGCAACAAAACGTAAATATTCTGTGCGCTGTCGCGACTTGTATTTACCTAGTACGAAGTATTTATGATAATATTCTCCGATATTGGCACATTAATAACGTTTTGTGCGTTTATAATGAACTCAGTAATAATATTTATTAATATATAGATACAGTAAACAATCCAATCTGTTTCGTAAATGAAATTATTCTCAAAAGGCGTTGTTCATAATACTTATATAACGAAATAATTTGCAAAAATGAATAGGTAGGTAGATTTTTAAGGTTTTTTATCCGCTGGCGCGCTTTGGGCTCTATGTTCAGTTTTAGTTTGTCATTAGAAGCGAACCGTGTTTTCATGCTGAGTGTGTAGTGTTTTTTTGGACAAATATGCTGTAATTTTTTTATTTGAAACCTATTTGATATTTTGTCTTAGTAGTCTAGATGATAGTCTTAAATAAAATTAATAGTTTTGATTAGGTATATTCGATCTAATAATTGAGATATTTGTTTATTTACCGACGCTAGTGAAAATTACCTTCGAGCATTTTTAAACGTAATATTAAGTAATAATTATGACTCAATTTACCAGAATATAACTTAAAATTAGCCGAATGGTTCTTAAATAATAGAAACTAAACAATTTTAACTCGATTACACTTGATAAATGGATGTAGTTTACGAATTACAAAAATACCAATTTTCC
>DWAJ01005313.1:0-11667 GCA_018238005.1 Eurema mandarina | reverse complement strand
AAAAAATATTATAGGAGACCTTTATTAACGCAATAGAACCCAAAACAATGATTTTTGAAATTTTTGTCTGTTTGTCTGTTTGTTTGTGCACGCTAATCTCAGAAACGGCTTATCCTATCTAGATGGAGTTTTCAATGATATATTGTGGTAAGCTTCACTTAACATTTAGTGTTTAATTCATGTCAATCGGGTGATAAATAAAAAAGTTATGGCAATTTAAAGAACCACGTTGAACTCGCTGAACGTTTGTTGGCGCGGGTTAGGCATTTTCAAAAATGCTGCCCAAAGTCACTTTTCTACGCGGGCGAAGTCGCGGGCACAGCTAGTAATATTAATATAACCTCAAGATGCTTTTAACACAGCGCCATCTAGTCCCGCGCTAAGCAGAGCTTGTGTTAGCAACTATAACGGATACATTACATATACATTCTTTTGTAATTACATATATTCAAAATATAATATTACATATAGCAACACCCAGACCCCAGAAGGACAAAAATGTGAATTAATTAAGTAATGCTTTGTCACGCAAAAACTACTATACCGATTTGGCATGAGGATAAAAAGACCCTAGATTAATGTAAAGGGTACTCTTTATCCCCGTATTACCCCGAAAACTGGTACGCGGGTAAAAGCGCAGTGTAAAAAATATATTACAACTTGAATTTTCGACATTCTTAGTTTATATTTCAAAAGGTAGTCGCGCCCCCGTTTTTACCTGCATTTATGCATGAATTCTTGAAAAACCTTTCTCTTGAATCACTCTATCTATTTAAAAAAACCGCATGAAAATCTGTAGCGGAATTTTAAAGATATAAGCAAACATAGTGACAGACAGAAGAAAGCTACTCAGTTTTATACCATGTAATAATATTAGTCACTAATAAAAAAAAATTGTCTTTTATACAAAGTACTGGTTCTCCCCTTTACCTGTGTCGCGGTAAATATAACTAAATAGTCAAATGACTCATCAAGGTGCCTTTAATATTGATAACTAATGCTTGCGTTCGACACCGATTAGTTTAAAGAATCATTGAATTGGCAAAATTTCTAAATGATTTTTTCAGTAATCTATTTTAATTTGAATACACAATAATGTCGTTAAAGGGTTCTGTACTCAAAGTACGGAATACTAGGTTTTTATTAACCGGCTTGAAAAAAGGAGGTGTCTCTTTTCGAATGTATATATGATTTTTTTTAAGACTCCTCCGTCCTATTAATTATTCTTCTTTGAATGATCTAAAAGTTAGAGACTGTATATCTTTTAAGACTGACTCACTATAAAGCTTTTAATGGTAGATAAACAAATTTGTACGAACAAGAACATAAAGTAAAGCCTTCTTAATAATAATAGAAATAAAGACGAACGGAGTCGCGTGAAATAGCTAGTGTTTATTATAAGAAACGTATTTTTACTCGGAATTAAAAAAACTAATTATAATGTTTTCTTTTTTTTCAGATATAAACAAAACGAAGACGTTTAAGAGGACAATATATTATATTTAAGGTAAGATATTTATTTTAAATAGATTATCTTTAAGTAATAGAAAAGATAGTTATAGATATTCATTCCCGGGACAGTACCGGGATAATTAGT
Organism: Eurema mandarina; assembly: GCA_018238005.1. Taxonomy (NCBI): domain Eukaryota; kingdom Metazoa; phylum Arthropoda; class Insecta; order Lepidoptera; family Pieridae; genus Eurema; species Eurema mandarina. Next base: position 10,070 of record DWAJ01005313.1, on the reverse strand, counting down.
AACCTACCTTGATCTAATCTACCTGCGATCAAAATATCATCCAAATCCATTCAGCAGTTTGCCGTGAAAGAGCAACAAACAACCCAACATCGTTTCTCACAAACTTTAACATTTATTGATAATACTAGTGGTTCTATTCCCGGGGCAATACCGGGATATAAACTATCCTATGTTTTAATCCAGGATATCACCTACCTATATACCAAATTTCAACTAAATCCAGAAAAGCAACATACAGACACACAAGTGTTGTGCAAATGTCACTGTGCTCCGGTCTGAAGGGCACTGTAGCCAGCGAGATCACTGGGCTAATGAGTCTTAACATCTTGTGAAGAGGGGAGAGAGAAAGAGGGGAGCGTCGGTGTGCACCCCTGCCCGGAGCAAAGTTCTTGGTAGCACTACATTGGTTACGGGCTGGCGTTTCTCTTACCATCAGGAGGACTCGTCTCACCACTTCATACAATAAAAAAATGCTTGCTCGCGACTTCGTCCCCGTCGATTACTTTTTCCATTATTTCTTCGCTCCTATTAGTCGCAGCGTGATGCTATGTAGCCTAAAGCCTTGCTCGATAAATTGTCTATTCAATAAAAAAAGACTTTTTCAATTCGAACCAGTAGTTCCTGAGATTAGCGCGTTCAAACAAACTCTTCAGCTTTATATATTAGTATAGATGGATATTACAATTTTAGATTATAAATTTGAGTTCATTTGAACCCAAGCCTTGCAGTAAAGAGGCGAAGCAGTAAGTAAGGTCAGTTTCAATACAAGATATGTATCATGCATACTGTTACCGTTCGCAGATAATTTAACTAAAAAATAAGTAAAAAATAGATATTCTTATCACGCCTGATAACGAAATAAAAACACATTTTAATTAGAAGTGCATAATATTTCGCGATAACCGTTTTTTTGTACGTTTAACCTGAGATTAGTCGAGAATGACTTGGTTTATGATAAATGTTATTGTTTTTGAGGGATTCGGTAAGGTCATTCGTAACTTTTGAAGGTCCTTAGAGGGTACAAAACGGGACCCTATTATTAAGACTTATATGTTTTTATATGTTTGATAGTCAGTAGTTTGTATCTCATGAACGGTGATAGTCAGATAGTTGAAATTTTTACATATAATGTGTTTCTATTGTCGCTATAATAACATAATATACTAAAAAAGAATGTATTTTTTTTTGCTGAATATTATTAAGTTTATTTATTAATTATTATCCTTACTCGTATTATAAATGGAAAAGTGTCTGTCTGTATGTATATTTGTCTTTCACGTAACGCAAAAACGGCTGGACAGATTTAGTTGAAATTTGGTATGAAGGTAGGTGAGACCCTGGATTAAGACATAGGATACATTCTATCCCGGTATTGCTCCGGGGACGGGAGCTACGCGCGTAAAACTCGGCTAGTACATAATGATACGGAAATTATCGTGTACTACCATGATTGACATCTGTACTACCATTAAGTGTTCTTCACCTTTTTTTGAAGTCGGTTATAAAAACTGCATAAGTACATAAGTACTTGGAACAAAAAAATATAAGTAATTTAAATGTTATCTCAAAACATAGTTAAGCTACATATGTCACGTTGTTATCTCGAAAAAACTAAAAATTTAGGCTTTATCTAGCCGCTAGTGTCAAGAGTTGAAACATCATGACCTAGACTGTTATCGAAAATACTATTTTAAATAGCTTTTAAAGACTTACTTAGTCATAATCATTTTTGTTAATTGGCTTTTTGTCTTAGAACAGTACAGTTAACCATAGTTCATTTTTAACCCCCTACGCAAAAACGACAGGGTAGTATCAGTTTGACGTGCTCCCAAACGGATGATCCGATTCTAATGCGGTTTTTTTGGTATGAAAGGTAGTCGAGAGTGTTCTTAGCTATGTTTGGTGGAAATCGGTTCAGGTCTTCAAGGTCATCGGGTCGTTTGTTAGGTGTGATAGGAATGTTACACGCTCAGTCAGCGTTCGTAAGACACGTTTTTTCATTCGACTCCGAATGGTTTTGCAAAATGGAATACCACGTAATTTAAGCCTATTTGATTTTCGGTTTTTTATAAAGCCTTTTAAAATCGGTTCCGTAAATCCCGAGATTACCCCATATAATTTAACACACACAAACTGTAGGTACTTTTTTCTAATATTAGTATACAAGTATAAATATATATAAGCCAAGTCAAGTCCGATAATTACACTAGATGGTAGGGCCATGCTTTTGTTAAAAAACAATTTCTGGAAATTTCCATGATTTTATTATATAGAATAACCTTAAATTAAAAATATTGGATCACGGTAGGATTTACGCCCGCATGTGTCATTAAAATGGTTTTTCTATTGCTAGATGCAGGCTTAAATTATTATTCAAGGATATTTATAATATACATTTAATAGAGTCGTAAAAAATGTATTTTTATTGTTTGTCTGTTTGTAATGGGTAAACTAAAAAAATTCAAGGCAATAAAGTCGCTTGCCAAATATTACAAAACACGATTTTACTAACTTAGACTAAGTATATAATATGTTTTAAGTATTGGTTTAGCAATATTTTAATTGTCTACAATAAAAACCTCATAATAATAATATTCCCTATATTATTATTATTTTAGGTCAAAAGACAATCGTAATTTCCAATGAAATTTTTTACCCTTTTTCTTTGAATATAACTGTATTTTTATAAATTTAAAAGAGCAACTCACAGAACTTCTTGTGGATAGTTCGCTGTAGAAACTGCCTTCCAAAACTGTTGTATATAATTGTGGTACATATATAATTATTTAGTAAGACTATGATGATTCATCATTCAAGTTACTATATGTAGAGTTTGCCTTTGAAAAACGATTTGAATATAGCTATATATAAACATATATTATATTAAATATAAATATAATTTAATATATAACTTAATGGGCTAAAGCAAAAATCTTTTAACGTTAATACTTTATTAATGTAAATAGGAAATATTTCTAAATTATTACAATATCTATGACACACTTTCCGAATTCGCATTGATTGCACAGATGTTTTATTGCAAATATATGAAACTGTATGTATGTATGCTATAAATAACTATAATATATACTGGCTGTGTCCCGCAGTGTTACTTGAGTTATTTCGTACAGTTTTACTCACGTGATGGCATTGTCAACATATGTGCAAAAAGAAATTAAACATTATCATTATTATTATTAAATTATATCATTATTGTTCTAAAACATAATAATGATTTATTGAACTTGATGTTATCGAAGATTATAATGACGGATAGAATGAGACTTTTCGAATTTTTGATAAATTATAAATTGACGTGTGACGTGGAATAGTTTATTAATATTAATACTAGAGAACCTCCGCGGCTTTGCTCACATATATAATGCATGTATTATACTTATAAACCTTCCTATTGACTCACTCTATCTATAAAAATACGGCATAAGAATTGGTTGCATAGTTTTTAAGATTTAAGATGATATAATAAAAATAGTTGGACAAAACTGGCTTCAGATAGCCCAATCTAGGGAGATCACATCTTTGGAGGAGGCCTTCACCCGACAAGGGATCCCTGCAGATGCAAGTTAAAAAAAATATATTTTATATAGCATAATTTAATTTGTTAACAAAATCGTATTTAGCATTAACATAACTCTTGTACTGTCTTGGAATTAAAGGCTTTTTATTTTTTTATTTTATTTATTTATTATAGAAGAACAGAGAAAGCGACTTTGTTTTATACTACATAATGAAAAAAACAAATAAAAAGCGCTTTAAATAGAAAAAAAACAATAATTTCATTGTGACATTCTCGTGTTTATCATAAAAATTCGATTCGCGAATTTCATAACACTAAAACGGCGAAACCTAAACTAAACTGATAAGATAGGTAGCCTAGGTCTTTGATAAGCTAAATTTACAAAAAAAAAACTGATAACAGGCGGCTATCGGCTCCCAGCGGATCTAATTTGTCAAATAACTATTATAATAAATATATTTTTACGAAATAATACTTCGTACTGTTTCGGCTAGCAAGTGACTGTACTTTAACTTGGTTTCAAGTTACGTGGTGTTTTGAAGCTTAAATGGTAAGTTTACTTAAGCGAATTAAGTTCTATAGTTTTGTTTTTTTTTAAGATGTATTTTAGAACGTTTTTAATGGATGTTCAATTTTGACTTGTTTTTTTTTGCTAGTAACAGAGTTAACTTAAAAATGTATTTAATTTATAACTCTTATTATACTTGTGCCCATACTAATATGATAAATGGGAAAGTGTGTTTGTCTTTCTTTCACGGCAAAACGGCTGGATCGATTTAGTTGAAATCTCTCTATCCATCTATCTATATGAATGACGAAAGATTTAGTAGTGTATTCAGCCTAATGCGGAATAATGCTTTAATTGAAGAGTTAATAGAGTGATTTAAGAGAAAGGTTTATGTATGGAATACATGTATAAATGCAGGTAAAACCGACTGGTGGGTCTAGTTTTACATAGAATCATTTCTAAATCTTAAAATTGTTTAAAAAATATTTGCAAAATATCGAAGGTCCGTTATCACGTTACGACAATACAAAATGCATATAGATAACGCATTCTTATTTATATAATTTTATCTGTGCCATAGATTATATATTTGAGCAATAATCTGTGTTCACAACAAAAAGTTTTAATTTGGACTAGATTTTTCTATGTATACGTAGGCGCTTTTTCTATGTAAATTACGGGAGAAAAGCGCGGGGTTTTCCCCGCTTAATTTTCGTTTTGGGGTACAAGCTAAATATAAAGCTAAATGTGTTAATCCAAGGTCTAAACTACCTGCATCAGTAGTTTTTGCCTGAGAGCAAAAAACATACAAACATACTCATAAACTTTCATATTTATTACTAAATAGTAAGAATCGTTTTGATTATATAGAACTAGCTGCTGCCCGCGACTCCGTCCGCGTGGACTTTCATATAAACTTTGACCGCCCCTTACCCCTAACCCTTAAAACCCTTTTTTTCCAGTTAAAAAGTATATTTTATCTCAGGCTCTAGACCATCTGCGTATTAAATTTAATTACAATCGGTTTAGTGGTTTGGCCGTGAAAGAGTAAATTATAAAAAGTTTCAACCCCACGCGCAACCTTTTGGGGGTTGATTTTAAAAAAAAGTAGCCTATGTCCTTCCCTAGTCTTTAGACTATCTTTGTACCAAATTTCGTTCTAATCGGTTCAGTAGTTTTAGCGTGGTGGATAGACAGACAGACAGAGTTACTTTCGCATTTATAAGTATGGATTACGTAGCGTTGGTCGGTACAAGAAGTAACCCTCTCTGTCTCGGCTCATAGCTACCCTATTAGGATTTTCCCATATTAAAAAGGAATGTAACACCAGCCCTTATCATTGATAAGAAAAACTATGATAAAGGCATTAGAACCGTATCATAATAGATGTCAGAATAAATATATCGGTTATCATATTATATAGTTAGTTGACGAAAAAATGCATTGATAACATTTATTAAACACAGATAAGGAGTAAGAAATCAATTATTCGTAGCTACTTATAATTTTTTTTTCATATAATTAACTAACTCTTGTTCGCGACTTCGTCCGCGATTAATCCCAATTCAAATGTCTAATATTATTTCCTTCCCAATGAATTATTCGTAATGAACAATACATTCATTTAGATATTACTGATTATTCCTCTTTAAATGATCTAAAAAAATATGTCTATTGTCTAAAATTTACTTACTTGTTTATGGTAATTAAATTATAACGTACTAGCTGACCCGCGCCCACTTCGTTGGGCATAATGTTAATTATCCTTTTCGGTTTTTTTATATAGCCTTTGACACTCAGCAATAGTGTGGCTTCCTATTGATGAAAGAATTTTAAAATCGATTTTGTAGATCCGAGATTACCCTGTACAATTTAACAAACACACAAACTTTCCTTCTTTATAATATTTGTATAGACAAGAAAATAAACCAAGTTAAAAATAATTTGCGCTAGTACTTTATGCTAGCGTTGCTAGCAACAGCTTTTATAAAATACTAGCTGTTGCCGGCGACTCCGTCCACGTTTACTTCCAAATTTATTCCCCCGGAAACTGGATAAAAAGTATCCTATGTCCTTCTCCTGGTTCTAAACTACATCCCAACCAATTTTCAGCCAAATCAGTGGAGCCGTTATCAGGTTATAAATGGTGTAACTAACACGACTTGACTATATATAGATTCAGGGAACTAAGACCAAACGCGAACACTTCTATTGGTTTTCTAAATACTAACACATGTTACTATATATATCTACTACATATAAATGAATTAGTCCAACCCTTCGAGCTCAAAGAAAAAAATAAAATAATCCTTAAATAAATCGGATTTTAAATAAAACGAACGGGGGAAGTGTTGCCATTTATATGTTCACAATGTTAAGGCGTTAAACCTTTTGAAATAAAGATGGATGGCGTTTAGTTTGTAGGGCAACACCGGTATACCTATAGCGGATAGTGTTGCAAGTCTTAAGCTTAATTATATTTTTTTTATTTACGGGTTTTTTAATATGGCAATATATTAGCTTTTTAAATATTGTCAGATTTATTTTATGAGTTACGAGACGATGATTTATAGTTTTTCATATTTTTACATTTTTTTTATTGTAAGTTTGTTTGTGTTTAATTAATAAGCACGTTAATCATTAGCCCGATTTGAATATCTCACTTATAAAATTTAAAGTTTATTCTTACTAAGTAATGATATTTGTCCCAGATTTTTATTCGGAGCTAAAATTTCCGGCATGACGCCAATTTCTATGTTATATAAATTTAAATAGCATGCAAAAATTACGCATTCATTCACTTATATATAATTTAAATGAGTTCAGTTATTTAAATGATAGTTCAGTAGACTCAAAAAGACAAAGAAATAAATACCTATTTCAAAAATCATAACCCTTCTTTTTTCGCCGTAATCGAGTAAATATTGAAATCGCTAACTCTCATAGTTTGTGATGTTATACAAAGCCTGAATCTTTTCATTACATTGAATAGACGTGTCACCCTTTAAATGTTCGAATGTTACTTTTTTACATACATATTTAGTTATTTCTATGGCTTAGTTCACGTAAAAAGGTTTCAATGATCTGTGGCGTAACTGTCAAATTCAAACGTCAAGTGAGCACAGATTAAAAACGTTAAAATTTAAATGCAAAATTTAGAAGTGTCGATGTGAAAATTAGTTTAAAAAAATCTGTTTGAGCTAAAATAAAAATTTGTAACGTTTAGATTTTAAATGTGTTAGTTTCTTAGATATATTTCATTGAAATTTGTGTTGATGTTGGTTTTTTATGAATAGTTTTTAAGGCGGGAAATTACGTTGAAAAATTAGTTTGACCTTCACCTTGTCAACCAAGTTAGAAGTACAACGCATAGACTGATAGTCCCTTAACAATCGGTCCACCGTAAGTGAAGCCAAAATTGTTTACATATAAGTGTAAAAAGCACGATCTTATACTGGATGACACGCACACAAGCCCACCGATAATGTTGCTGCTATAAGAAATTTACCTTAAAATAGGTAAAAATCAACGAAAACCTTCCGACTTTTAAAACGATGTACTACAGCGACGATCTATGTAAGTAGACAAAATTGTCTACTTTGAAATGGCTTCACTTTGCGTGCTCATACTGCCGTTCTAGGTTTTATTATTCTATTCTTATAAGTATCTTACTTAGTAAAGTAAGTAATTAACTTAAAATAGATGCCGTCGATGTCAATATATCATTATTGATTACAAAGAAATAGGCCAAATGCATACTTTTTAGCTGTCACAACAATCGCGACATGTCCTATCGCATGACCCGTTTTTTTTATTTTTATAGCATTATTTATTATTGCAAATATATTGTGCAATTAATCTAGTTGTTCCTGAGGTACTTAGATTTATCAATACCTACTTACAAATAAACTTTCTGCATAAGCTTTTATTATTTATCATTTTTATTGGTACCTACATTTTTATTAATCACGTCATATTAATACAATAAAATAATTTTTAACAAAAAATAAACCGACTTCAAACTAAAAAGCAAAAAATAAATTTGCTTCCCACATAGTAATACGCCTTTTCATTTAGTATATAGAAATGATTTAATAGTCATTTCATAATTTTGAAGTCGGTACCAAGTAAATGCTACAACAATCTTTTCAAAAAAAAAATATACATACAGATGAATTAAGAAATTCCTTCTTTTTTAAAGTCGGTTAAAAATAGATTCCATGCGGTAGTAAGCATTTTCTACCAGTCAAAGCATCTTTTATCCTGTAATGAAATATCAATAAAAATACGAAAAAATCACAGATAAATTTACATTCCAAATTTATATTTTGCAAAGGTTAAGACAGTTTACAGTATTTTTCCATTACGAGTTAAAGGAATATTGTACTGGGGCAACAATAAGAAGCCCTATATTATAAATGTCTACAACTCGTCAAAGTTTTGTGAAAAACAAAAGATTCTTTCTACACGTGAAATTATTTTTTTCTGGAAGTTCACGTTTCACAAACTAAATATACCTAAGTGTAGAATATTTAAGTATCTTAACTTAGAAATATCTTCTTTGTTAATTATATAAGCATTTTTGTGTGATGGTAGGAAAATGAACAGGTTTTTTTGATGGTACCGAACCACATCCCCCTATGAACAGGGAATAATGGAAAAATTCGTAGCGTTTTTTTTTTATCAGATAGAGTGATTTCAAAAGGAAGTCTATATGTAGAATATATGCATAAATTCGGATAAAGCAACTAGCTAGTTAGTATTTGTATAAATAGAAGATATATAAGACCGAGGGTAGGTCTCTTTCGCAGGAGACCGACTGGGTGGGTACCCCCACAGTGCCAATCATTCAACCGCCTGAACAGTGATGTGTAAATGTCATAAAAAAAGAATTAAAAAAACTTTTTACATCATATCTTAGAAATAACAAATTAAAAAAAAAACACTAATTCTATGTAAAAATCGTTCAAAAACACTTGCACCTAATCAGTCGATTCTTGAATTCTTAAACAACTTGATTGCAATGCGCATAGCTTAAGCAAATTGAACTTTATCTCGCAGCAAAAGAATCCACAATTTTCTGGATACACACGAAAAGATGCGATTCGTGTTATTAAACAACTCGTAGACAATAGACGGACCAGTATAACAATGATAGTTCGAATTTCATCTTTCGCGAAATGAAATAGAAATGTATGTCTGTGTGTCATTGGGTCGGGTTGGCCACCGGCGCTGCTTATGGAATATGAAGTAGCTAGTACTTGTTTTATTTAACATATATAAAAATATGTTACACTTTGCTTTGATTTCTATAGTACTGGCAATCTTAGTTACACGTCGTCTCTTGTTATGTTTTAAAAAATACAAGTGGCTATATTTAGATGGACTAATACTTTTACCTAATTATACCATAAATAATTTTAAGATATAGCTAATAATGAAACTTACTAACTTGTTAGTTATTTTTATTTCTTTTAGAATTTTGTAACGAATAAATTTTTCAATAGGTAGATACTAAATAACATTTTTTTTTCTAAAATATATTCATTAAAATATATTCTGTCTAAACCGTTTCACTTAAGTCAATTATTTTAAAGGCACCTGACTAAACCCACCCATTTCCGCAGACCCCACATGACTCAATAAACAAAATGGTGGACACACAACACTTCTGTCTCCGCTGGAACAACTACCAGAGCAGCATCACCAGCGCCTTCGAGAACCTTCGAGATGACGAGGACTTCGTGGACGTGACCCTCGCCTGTGAAGGCAAGAGTTTAAAAGCACATCGGGTGGTCCTATCAGCGTGCAGCCCGTATTTTAGGGAGCTTTTAAAGGTTAGTTTAGTACAAATATTTTGTAATATTACATATGTTTTTATCTAGATGTGTGCCTTTATTAACACGTTCACTGCCACCACAATTTTTTTGAAGTTCATAGCGATGCCGCCCTATAAATGCACGCGAACACGCCAGGCGTGTCGTCGGCACTGCATCTAGTTAAACATTGACACGCTAGGCGTGT
>DWAJ01005312.1:0-11668 GCA_018238005.1 Eurema mandarina | reverse complement strand
TATATTTACTGGATATCAGTGCTTTTGACAGCGATGCTACCTGACACATGTCATATTTATGACACGATTATTAGATCATAAATATTACATAATAAGTATGACAAGGAAATAGTTAAGTAGTCTTAATGAAAACTCAAAAGAAACTGTCTTCGCCTTTCGCGAGACCTTTTCAAAAAGGAAAGGAATATGAGATAAGGCAATAAGGGATAAAGGAGGGCGGGAAGGGAAAATGACTGATGTCACTGGTGACACCACGCAACCAGCTCTGCTCAACCACATATCCCCTAAAGTACTACTTATCCACACTATAATGTTATAAATGGGAAAGTGTGTATATTTGTCTTTCTTTCACGGCAAAACGGCTGTACCGATTAAGTTGAAATTTGGTATGTAGATAGATGATACCCTGGATTAAAACATAGGAACTTTTATTCCGGTATTACCCTGGGAACGGAAACTACGGCGGCGGCTAGTACTAACTGTTAAAAGTTTTATTTTTAAATCATAAAGTTTCAATTATAAATCTATTTTGTAATATCCAAATAATGACAGTGCTAAATATATAAAACTATGACTATTTCATTAGTTTAATTCACATAAACCACATTATGTTTAAAGTTGAATGAAATAGCTGGGTCTATTGTTTGAAATAGAGTATTATTGAAATTACTGTATGAGTTTGTTAAAATAGTTAACAGTTTTAACCTTAATTAATAACTCAACACGGATTATTCCTCTGAGAAATGTCCAGGACTATCACGGTACATTAGTATGAATTAAACTTTCATTGGAAGACGAAGAAAATATTTATAAACATCAAATTGATGAAAAAGCTAATTGTACTATAAACAAAAATATTGAAGAAAAACCCTTGGAATGTTGTTTCTTAGCGGTCTCAGGACATTAACGCTTTTTAAGGATAAATATCGTAATGGTTGTTTTTGTTATGTTCATCAATGGCTATTAACACTATTTTATTTTAAGAAAGAGAACTTCAATGATTAATTATTGGTCCCCTTTTATTTTAAAAACAGTAACTATCAGAGTTTCTTGCCGATTCTTCTAGGAACGAGATGCCTTCCGAAACAGTGTTAAATTATTTTTAATATCACGGTGTTAATACCACGACGCTTCTAAAGTGTTACTTACTATACTTAGCCTAGACGAATAAATATATATTTGACTTTAGAATTAATAAAAAAAATCTATTTATAGATTCATGAAGACCCGGTAATACTTTCTTGTTCATGTCTCGTTGAAACTATAAGTACCTATAGATATGTTACCAAACTCAGTTAAAAGATTCACTGATAAAGCCTTTACATATTTACAAATAAATAATAACATTTATTTGAATATTAAATTACAATTAAGTAAATAAATTATATAAAAGTGAATCGTGAAACTGAAACCTTTTTCTAAAGAATAACAGAATTTTGACATCTATCTATATGGTCTTAAAGATTGTTATTGACTACATTACTTAAAGATTCAATGAGATTTATTTTTATACTCCACAGTATAAAGTATTTTGTACCTTGTTTTTTACAAGAACGTCAGCTTTGCATAAATCCTGGGAAGGAAAACATCACGTGTTGACGGAGCGAGTTTTTGTTATTATTCATTGAGCGTACGACTTTGAATATCTATATTATGTATGTATAAAAATTAGTATGAAAAATATGCATATATAATGACCCTATACCTATATCTACATATAGTAAGAATAACAAAAACAATATAAAATCCGAAATAAAGCCACCTTTTTTAAGTAAGAGATTTACCACGCTTATAAAAATGAAATAATAAGATATTAAAAATAATTTTATTCCAATAAAGGTGTATTGCAAAAAGATATATTACCTAGACCCCCAAGATAGATTTTTCAGGAGCCTGTGACCTAGATCCTTAGATAAATAGTATCTATTTATTTATGTATTTATTTAACTATTTGCAAAGCCCTTCAAATCTCTTAATTAGACAAAAGTTAATAATGAGTCATAAACGTACCTCTATAACGTAGGATATTATGAGCTAACTATTATATTATATTCATTAAAAATAACTTTATTGTTAGCAAGGTTTTGTAATAAACATAAAAAATTATTTAATAGTTGCTATATATTTTTATATACATTTTTATAGTTGGGCTTAAAGCCTGATCTTTCTTTCTCTATCTTATAGAGTTAAAACTGTCTTTGACGTTCATACATAATTTCGCCTTGTTATTGGTGAAAAGATAACTACTATAGCATGATATTATTTAAAATTCTATCAGCTTATAATGTACAGCATAGACTAGTTATATGTATAACAGCTGCCTTTTTTTTATAGTGGGGAAATCCTCATAGGATACCCATGGACCTCGGGGAAAGGACCACGGGTTATGTCGGACTTCTACCGACCAAAACCCCACTGTTTCTAATCGTTCTGCCGCAGTGAGTAGGGATCCCGGGCACCTTCGCAGACTCTTCCGCGAATGTATAACACCTGCCTAATAAACGCATATAATAATATACATATATTCATACTTACCAACTTTGCAAAATAGAATATCACCTATAAAGGTGAACAACTATTCAATAATCTACCCCCAGACATAAAAGATGTAAAATCATTTGGCACTTTTAAATCACGGCTATCGAAATACGCTACTGAAAATCACTATGGTTAAATGCTCCATACCTATCTGTTGCTGTTGTTGTGTTTTATATTATACTTACTCTGTCGACGGTTAAAATAGTTCACAAAATGTATCTTTTCTAATGTTCTCATGTAAGTGACTTTCTGTCTTTATGAGAATATTTTCTTTTTAAACTTACATATAAAACGTCCTTTTGTATCTACATCTTTTAAAAGTAGTTTTGAACGCCTTTGTTTTATACTATGTAATGAAGGCACGAGGGACTCGAGCATGTAATTAAATCACCCACCATATTAAGGCGACGTTTTTAAGCTTTAACTTAAAAGTAATTAAGGTTAAAACATAAATCTCGGTAGCAGGACGTTTCTAATTTTGCACAAACGGCTCTAAGGAATAATTAATATGACCCCAACATAGGTAAATGGCGGCTCTATGTTAAGTGACGATTTAAACAGTCTTGTACGGTGTATCAGTTATATGATGTTGGTAGGTCACGAAATGTAATTAGTTTTTGCTTTTAAATTGTTAATGAAGGGGATATTACCTAAATTAAAATGTTTGTACTATTTGTTTTTTACAGACTGATGCATTCAGTATTATAAAAAAGAGCATTCGTACACGAAAGTTAATAATATGATTATTATTTCGCCTTATCACGACATGTATATTTTACAGATTCTTTTGGTTTTATTAGTAATTTTGAATATATATAGTATAACTACATTGGGAAAAAGTTACTTTTCTCTGTGTATATATAAAACATGCTTTGTATACGCGTGTGAAACCGGGGCGGGTTTCACAAACGTATATTATGTATTTAAATCATAGTACCCATTTTCTATCATCAATTTGTGTAATGTGTTCTATTTTCTGATATTACACTCATCGATCAGTCATTAAAACCCCTAGCAACTGTCGCGATATTCAACTTAAAACCCAAAACAGGATTGAAGGGTACATTTTTCTACAAAATCCGAGCCAGCTTCAGCAAAAACGTTAGCTCATCTCCTACGATGTAATTAGAGCCTTAAGCCCAACATAATCTACATTTCTGTTCGCCTTTGTGTCTTTTATTTGAAACGAAGCTTTGCTCATATGTGGGAAACCTTTCAAAAACTGGATTAAGAGGGAACAAGATTAATGGTACAATAATTAATTAATATAATATACTGCAAGTAAAGTGTTTGGGGACGTTCAGAGTTACTTTTCAACTGACGTCATTATGATAATATCATATAATAATAATGTAAGTGAGCTATGAACATATCTTTAATATTTTGATTATATAGTCATATGTATTTTTTAAAGACAATTTCTGCATATTCATAATTATCTTAACCCATTATTATATACTAAGTAGTATCAAAGGTAATACAAAAAACAGTAATACAAAATTATATTAAAGGTACGCAATAATTAAGAAAGAAACATCGCGAATATTTAACAGAAGTTTATTTCAAATACAAAATCGGTACTTTGTTAAAAGTTCCACAGCGCGCTCATTTTGTGTGATTAAAAAAGTTTTGTATTTTTTACTTCCCAAGTTCTATATAATTATATTTAATAAGTTTGAACACCGTGAAATCGGACTGTCTTTATTAACTTTTTCAAGTGGAATAATTTTCAGTTTGACATAATTAAAATCATTGACGTCTGTTTATTACTGAATAGTAAGTCCTATGGAATTTAGACCATTTATACTGTAAGAAAAAGTAACTATGTCGTTAGATGATTAACAATCGTATTTTTATACTAACAATAGTATCAGCCTTTACTTTGAATAGAGTAAGAAAAGAAAATCTAACATGTAGGTATAGAAAACCTAAATGGAGGGTCGAAACGTGATAAAAATTGCTGGCGTAAAAGGACAAAAGGCATGCATGTATCACAGAAAAGTTATTGGATTAAGATTTCTATTGATTCTTCATTATGGAAGTGCGCTTTATTTAAATAAACAAAACATATTTAAGTTATTTCATAAATGTGCATTGGAAAAGAATGTTGGAGTTGTAGGAATAGTAAAATTTTTGTTTCTCTAATTTACATGTTCGGCAATTTTAAATTAAATGACTGTCTGTGATAATTTATCCCACTTCTATAAAACCTTTTTTGTGGAATCATTGCACAGGCAATAAAGATAAGTAGGTACAACCTATATAATATGATGGCCTTACGTCGAAGGGATTCCCATATAATAAAAACCTATATATGACAAACAATTTAAACTCATGAGATACCAACTGCGAATAACGCGCACATCAGATATCGATTCCGATAATAATCATAATCGTTAGTCGATCGTCAGATGTTCAAAATGGCGGACGCTACGTCATCAGGAGCTTACGTTGGCAGTGCGTGGAACTTGGATTTTTTTTCTATGTAGATAATAAAATTATAAATAATTTCTTCGCTTGTCAAAAACTTCTACTAAAGCCAGTTAAAAAAGACTTAAAGAAGGATTTTATTATACGTTTATTTAAATTATAAGACTGCGAACCAAAATTTTAAAACGTTCGAAAATTTTAAAATTACAATAACGTCTGTCATATCTAATTCGTATCTTGACCATAAACAAGGAACGGTCATTTCAAATCAATCATGTCACCAAAAAAAGCGCGGGTAAGCTGCATAAAACAGCAATAAAATTATACAAACATTTTGGAGAGGGGCCTAATGGTTGGGTCCGAACGCAATTAATATTTTTTTTCCATAACGTTGCATGCGTCAGCTTACGCCTTACTGTTAACGTCACATGGGCTACATCTTTCGTGGACTTTGGTAACGTTATAAATTATTTTGTTTATTTTTTCGGTAATGTCAAAGTTTTTTTCTGTATTAGAGTGATTGTTCCTAACGATATGTTATCAATATTGATACCTGTACTATAAAAGGTTGAGATTTTAACATTTCAGGCAGCATCTCTGGATGTAATAAACCGATTTTGGAATTTAATTTACTAATAGGAACCAATAATATAATTTTAGCCTGTCATGTCCGGTGAAACAGAAAATAAACGAACCTATAGTCCCGACTTAATGATATCTTTATTGTTTTATTTGTAAAGCATATTCTAAAGCAAAATTATAGCATTTATAATCTCAAATCTGCGCGCTTATAAAAAACATAGCACATTTGAATGCAAACCGCCCAAATATGGTTAAAAATAGGTCGCTTAGCCACGATTAATCCACGTTTAATTAGTTCCCACCTCACAAATAAAATTCATTCAATTATCCCTGAATTTAATCTATTCAATTATAGATAATGTCTGCATCATTAATATGACTAATTTGGGTTTCGTATAAAAGCTAGAAATCTAAAGCGTAATTTTTTTAGTAACATGACATAATGAGATTATAATGAAAATACTTGTATAGAATTATCTTTTCATTATTAATGTTTTCTTTGCTCCTACTTGCAACTATTTACGGCTTTATAATATCTTAAAATTATGCAACTATAATAATCTCTTAATTTTTTTTAAATAAATAATTCAGCAAGTGCAGCGTAGGGCGTCCACCGACAAGGTGGACAGACGACCTCGTCAAGGTCGCCGGAAGACGCAGGATGCAGGCCTCCGACCGGTCTGTGTGGAGGTCTAAGGGTAGTAAGTCTTATGTCCAGCAGTGGACATCCTACGGCTGAGACGACGACTTCAGAGTTTTATAAACTTTACCTTTTTGATATTATGTATAGTTATAATAATAAAAGTGTCTTACCGTTTTATCCGCCAAAGGTTCATCCTCACAAAATTCTCAAAAACGCTCTTCATATCGTACAGATAGCCTTTCCTTTCTCTTGCTTCAGATTATAATTGTGTTATATTTTATACTAGCTGACCCGTGCCCACTTCGTCGGGCATATTGTTAACAATGTTTTTGTAAATAGCCTATGACATTTAACAATTATGTGGCTTTCAATTGGTGAAATAATTTTTAAAATCGGTTCAGTAGGTCCCGAGATTAGCCCATACAATTTAACAAACATACAAACTTTACTTCTTTATATATTAGTATAGACAAATCGCTCCAGCCGTTTCTCTGAATAAGAATCGGCTGATATCTATGAGCAATAATTTCCCAAAATACTCACGACCTGTGAAGTCACGCCTCCAACAATAAAACCCTCTTTAATGTTTGTTTATCGAAATTCGCAAACAATAAAATAAGTTATCGTCATGAAAGCGTTGCTAAGAAATCACCTTCCGGCCCATTTGTATGGGATATCGTAAAACCATACTTCACGGTGAATTCATAACTTTTATTTGTTTTCCTATTCGGTTGTATAAAATTGAAAATCCATAATACATGACTTGCCTACGAAATGTGTGCTTAGGATAAATTTAATACAACATGTATACAATGCTGCAATGTCCCAGTATCGGCGTAATACCAACAAAGATATTATTTTATTCATTATAAGACGTATAAAATGTCCTGAAACACTTACTAATTCAAGGACTATCAAATAATATAATTCGAAGTAGAATTCCGTCGTATTAGTGGTTAAGATTGTTAGCAGTAAATTAACAACGCGGGTCATCAGTCATCACTCCAAGTACAAATTTTCAATAACCTTATGTTTTAAAATATTACTCAGTCCACAATATTCATTATAATAAGACACGTTATAGAACTATAAATTAAGTATAGATGAACAGAAAGTCAATAATTTCATATTCACGATTGCATGTTTGTTGCTTAGTTCAAAAAATTACATCGCAAATACTTTTACATCATAAATTTAAAAAGGACTTTATAATACCTATTAAACATAACTTTATATAACGTATCAAATATGTAGCCTTTCCTTTTTTAATCGAATCTTATAATTTAATGAAAACAAAGTGATATTGTAAAAAGTAACTAACTATAAGGGATTCTTGCCGGTTCTTTTCTGTGAAAACTGCTTTCCGAACGGGTGTTTTTTCATAGCGTGATTTAAAAGTGTACTACGTATAGGTTACCTAGTTAAATAAAAATATAATTGGCTGTGATATAATAGAATAGTAATATACTTTATATTCATCGTTAAAAGCTTCATAAACAACTCAACAAACAACCATCCAATTTCATTCCAAACCGTAATAAATTAAAAAATTGAGCCCTACAGCTAAGCTTACACAATCCGATCCCCCCAGCGACTGTTCATTACGTTTCGCACTAAACAAACAAATCATAAATTAATATTGCTATATTGCTTAATCCGAAATCCCGTTAGACTATTCGTAAACTTAATCAAAGGCGACTAAATATTTCTCTGCGTTGCCTTAATTAACTGGGGAGATGTTACGTTGAATATTTATGAGCTTTTATCAGGTTGATACTGTGATACTGCGATACTGATTACATTGTGATAACTTATGTATGCCATTCTTTGATATCGAGTGCCATAGTCCAGTATCTGAAAGTTAATACATATACATAAATAAATATTTTCAGGACATTTATACACAGCGCCATCTAGTCCCAAGCTAAACAGGACTTGTGTTATGGCATCTATATCGGAATAAATTACATATACAATATACATACTTTTCTTTTGTAAATATATACATAAAATACATAGCAACACCCATACCCCAGAAAAGTAAAATGTAAATTACAAATATATTGTTCTGGTTTGGGGAACGAACCCACGACCTGCGCCAAGCGGTCTTCATAATATTATTATACTTTTAATCTTTTTTATAAGGACTAGGTATCTGTTGCTATTGTGACCGGTTTCGATCTTCGTCGTTAAGCTAGTCAGAGGTGTCAGGAATGTATTGCGACCTTGCTTTAAGGAAATATGTAAAAGATCATTTTTGAGTGTTTCAAGTTATGGGCATTTATATTAACCACTAACCAGGTAGTGAGTTGTTCGGGAACACGGGCACGAAGATCTAATTTATAAGTTTCACAGGCCTACACAAAAAATCCATACAAAAACTAAAAGACGGCATCGTTGCTTATCGTATTAAAAAGTTCGGGACCTCCCATAACAATACAAATGTAAAATCCTTTTAATTCTGTCATACGTTCATGTTGATATACTTTTGTAGTGGAATTAAAACAAAATATTAAGTCTTCACTAAAGTATTCTGTGTTAAGACTTCAAAGTAGTAAATGTATCAAAGAACGAAGTTATTAACTTAGGTTTAAAAGGACATAAATGTTTGTCATGTGCTCTCCTTGAAAATTATTTTACGTAAGCTTCATTTCGTTAGAGTTTGCGAAATATACATCAAGTTGAAAATGGATTATCACTGCTTTAGTTTTGGTCTCACAAATTTTTACTTCAGTGCAATTAACAACAAAATCGTAAATAAAGGTTCTGTCGGGAAAAGGTCATGTTTTTTACTGTTGAAATAAAATGATGTTAGGAAGTTAATATAATTAATACCTTATGGTAGTACCTTACTCAAACATTATTGCTATATCGTAAAATATTTTAAATTGTATTTCCAGTATCATCCTTAAAGAAATGACATGCAAATCTTTCTAACATACATATTTAAATCTACATTACCAATATGACTATGAAATACATGTATTATTAGCAATTGATAATATCTACTAATGTGTCACTTTAATATTATAAATACACACTTTAATATTATAAATAATAGCATCCATAAAATTGACTCACGACAGAGAACCTTGGAGGAAAATGGTAATTCAACTCGCGGCAAAAACCATGACTTTCATTCATAAAGACACGATGCTGAAAAATAAGTATTTAAATCAACTATTATCTCGAATATTCTTTTTACTCATAATCTCAAATGCAAGCTTAAAATAGTCCCAGTGACATCATTTATACTATAAAGTGACAGCTGCATTAATATTTAAAAATGCGAGATCAAGATTTGCCGCAATATACTCGGAGCTGCTAATGTATAACTATTGAATGGATTTATTTATAAATAAGGTACGGTTCTATATAATACACTTCTATATTATACACTATAATACAATTCTATATAATACTAATAATTACAACGTCACGTGCAAATAACAGGCACAGAATAAAACCGTGGCCCATTTCCAGCGTGCCACCTGTATAAGTCTCTAATGGAATGAAAATATTTTTGTTAGTTTTTCGTTCCTCCGTCGTCTCAAGAAATTCGATTCGGGACGCGAACTGAATAAAAACTTCTTTGAACTCTTTGTGTGTATAAAATAAATTGTTTTAATATTAAAGGATTCGGCGTATATGCTTTGGGACAAATAAGATTAGGTAATGTATTATGTTTGTGTATTTACGTAGGCATCAGAATAATTTACCTAACTCCCATTTTTTGCTTGTAAAATAGTAAATAAGAAATATATATTATATTTTATGATCTACTTAAAAAGATATGGAGTATCGAAGTATAAAACTATAAGATACTTCTAATCAACTCTACCAAATAGACAATTAATTGTATTTGCTACGGAAAAGAGTAATAATACAAGGTTTCCGCCAGTGAAACCCTAAAAACACAACTACTATTTTAAAATATTAGACTTAATAACTACGTTAAATCCATTTTGATATCTTAATTTTCTGACGTCACTGCCGAGCAAATATCTCAAATGAAAACACTTAAAATCATCACGAGGGAAAATGGAGCCGTTGCCATGGCAACCGTGTACCACGAGCAATACAAACTTTGATCGTAAATTTGAATCTACTCCGTTCAGGATCTTGGTCGTAAAATGCAGGTGTATAGATGAATTAATTGGCTCGTTAATTGAACATATTGGTTGGTTAAGTCATGCGTTTAGTTATAATTTACATATCTAATTACGGCAATCTATGGCTTGTATATTATATTCAAACTTATGTAGCTTCTATATTTATTTACTGAACTTTAAATGAAAATCAATTTCAAATTTACTACTAGCTAAATATTTTTTTTTGCGTAAACATTGATCCGATTTTGTTTCTTTATTTTCAAGTAGCTTTTACCCGTGGTTTAAATATATAAGTCATATTCAGTTTTTTAAAAACAAAAAGTAGCCTTTTTCTCTGATGCCCAAAGCATATGTGTAAAAAATTTAATGATGATCGGTCTAGGAGTTTTTAACCGTAACAAACATCATTTCTCTCACATTTATAATAATATGAGTAAGCAAGGATGTTCTTTTACAAAAAGCTACGAATAGTTTCTAAAATCATTAAAATCGAAAAAGCCCATTATCTAGTTAGTATGAAAACTAAACCTTTGTCATAAGTATATAAATATAGTATGCAGGCAAAAGCCTTATCTTATGATTTACTATGTTATATTATTAACTATTGTTATAATTTTAATATTACCTATACACTTTAATACAATGCCATTGTTATCTATATAAAATTTCACGTAAAACATTCAACAACTCAATCACAACCTGCATTTATAGGACTCGTTCCATTTCAGTCATATTAAAAAAATAATAAAACACATTTTGCCTTTCCTTTAGCTCTATTTATGAAACGTTTTATGACATAAATATCAAACAAAATGCGTTTAAAAAGATTTCACTTGTACGTTGCTGGTTCGTTGAGAGTGCGTTCAACAAAGCGATGGCCCACTTTGCGATACAAAGCTAGACTGTATATAGGTCTGGTGTATTTTGTATGAATATAATATGGTTATGAACGATAATGATTCTATATTCTATAACCCTCAAAAAAGTGTCCGCGAGGGCTCATGGGTGGCGCTGATCACTTACTATTAGGAGACACGAGAATGAACTCTAAAATGAGCAAACGCCCAGCGCGTTTGCTCACTCTAGAAAAGATCCTCCTTACCGTTTTCGATGTTAATTATGCTATGTAATCTACCTAAATACAATAAATAAACTAATTATTTAGCAATTAGAATTTTTTATAACGAAAAGTTTAGAGATACGCACCTCCAAATAAACAGATATATACATAATTTTTTTTTTACGATGGGAAATCCCGTTACGAAAACCGCGTTCTCGGGGAGTAGGAGGCGGTTATGTCGAACTCACCAGAAGAACCATACCGACTAAAACTCACCGGTGTTCCGTCGAGCACCCTTCACAG
>DWAJ01005311.1:0-11668 GCA_018238005.1 Eurema mandarina | reverse complement strand
ACTAACTCACACACACACACACACACACACACACTAGCCAACAACACTGCGATGTTACGCTACAGATTAATTTTGACATAGGTAACAGAGAACATCACATTAAAATGACACACAGAGACACACACATTACAGTCCACAACCCATTGACGTTACGCTACAGATTAATATTGACATAAGTAACACACTCCATCACATTAAAATGACACACAGAGACACACACATTACAGTCTACAACCCAATGACGTTACGCCACAGATTATATTTACCATAGGTGATTACACACCATCACACTAAGGTGACACACACATACCTATAGTCTACTACGACGTTATGCCACAGATAAACTTTAAAATAAGTTATCTGTTTTATGGCACATGTCACGTGTAACATTAAATCGCACGGTAACTACCTACACTCCTGAGCAAGACATTTCTCATCCTGTTTTAGTAGTTTTTAGACAGTTTTATGCTTTTTCGCTCTGCTATTTATTATATCGCTCTATTTTTATCTCTATCACATTTTTATGCTCTACAACTTTTAACACTACCTCTAAGACTGGCATTCTACTACTTTTTTAATAATTTCTTTTTTTCTAGGTCTGTACTCTGTCTCCTAATACTAATTGACATACTTATAAAACCAACAGATGGCGCTATTCATATTCTGGTGCTACGCGTGCAAATTCCTACCTTCCGTGATATCCATACTGGTTCTATACGGGTTCACGCTCCGCACATTTTGCGAGCAAATCTCAGAAGCGACGAACGCCACGTCGTGTTGGATTGTGTATCCGATAAATACAGGGAATTTTACTGAAGAGAGAGATCTCTCGCTGCGCAGTTGGCACGGCTGGGGCGATCTGTTCTACGACGGCTTTTATCTAGCGCAGCATATAACGCTCGCGCTAATAACAGTGCATTTGAGTAAGTACTATGACATAAAAAGTACACATGTAGCGAGCGCTGCTAATGCGCCGAGTTCTGAATCGCGCTTACGATATCTTTTCGAAACTTAGCATATATACAACTTCTCGATCGAACATCGAACCATCAGAGCCCAATGGCCAGTCAGTGGTTCGACTGGCCAAGGATCCTTTTGCTCAGCCCTTTGGTTCAGAGGAACATTACATCCTCCTACATACAATTTGATTAGTCTAAGTAATACATTTAATAATTTTCCCTACACTGAGCAGCTTATAATTTGTCAGGAATGAGTTTAAATTAAATTGCAAAAATATGTTTCAGTAATTATATCAGTGTCGTTTATACATCGACACTCTTCCTTATGGCAGAGAGGATTTTGGTCTAACAGGGTGTGGTGTGCGGCTGTTATTGTATTGTAAGTAAAAACGTTATTTGCTGCTAAATTATTATTATTATTATTATTATATCAATAGTACACTAATAACGTGTAGTGTAAAAAATGCTGTTTAAGAAGAGGATTTCATTTAGCTTGCTCAACAAGGCTTTATATCCGGCTCGAAGGACTAAAATTAATTTGAATGTTAATAGACTATTTGCTATATTTTGTACATAGTGTCTATTAATATGGGAAATACTGCTTATATGGATACGTCAAGACTTATTAAACGTTATTTATAAGTAAAAACGTTTCAGATTGTTGCTGCAAGCGACATTCAGCGGAGTGATGCTTCAGTCGCAGTACGGCAGCTGCGGCGAGTGGACGTGTCCCGAGTACCGCGTGAGCGCGCCGCTGTGGGCCGCGTACGGCGCCGCGCCGCTGCTGGTGCTGGTGCTCAATGAGCTCATCAAGTTCTACGAGATCAAGTTGGTGGCAAACTTTTTAATTTACACATTTTTAGGATCGAGTTCTGAACCGCGCTCATGATGTTTTATTAGCATATATTCCTTTGAGATATAAAACCATAGGATCTAATGGCCGGTCGTAGTCATTTGTCTGGACGCAGGACGAGGATGCTCTCTTTTAGTTTGGTTTAGGAAAGTTATGTTGAAAAAACATCCCTCCTATACACTTCGGCCTTAGAAGTGTGCGTTTGTCCGCGCGCTTATTAATATATATTTGAGAGGAGGATTATATAAAGGCCCTTTATACACTCAGATTTTAAGAACGATCTTACCATTGATTTTTTCCTAATGGTTTACTTAGCCTATAAGTATATTTACAAAGTTGCATTGCTATTTTTTTAATGTTACTTTTTATTTCAGAGTGGATGAACGCAACCAACGTCGTGCAAGATTGGACTTCGGGACTAAACTAGGCATGAACTCGCCGTTTTGAGAAGTGATTCAACTTCTAGTCAATTACGCTTAAACTTAACTATTAATTTACCAAATAATAAATCATGTTGACGCCAATACTATTACAATTAAGATTAAGTAAGAGTAAATAAGACATTTTCCTTTGTTATTTTGTACTTAATTTATTTAGAACGATTTTTTTAGCTTTTCTAATAAACGTGTGAAATAAAAGTGTTTCAATAAAAAGTTTTAATTTTTAAACAAATATTTTATTACGACTAATTTCCTTGTGATGTGTTAAAGATTATTATTGCTAGACATAGCAGTCGTTGTCGTAACAAAACACTAATCCTAGTTCGAGGCCACAATTTGAGGTTAGCGTTACATTTGTTTCTCATAATATTAATTTTTACGTAATTATTTTCGCCCGTTACGTCACTACACATCTACATGGCCAATAATTTGCTTAGCATAAATTAATGTGTTACAGACAAGATTCTTTCTTGTCGTTATCTAAATTGTTAGTTTCTAAACACTTGTACTTATAGGTAGATAAAATAAACAAGTCGCAGCACTAGGAGTCGTCGGGTATGTCAAGTATCTCTTGCACGAATGTGGCCACATCTGTCTCCTTTTGACTATGTTCTAGGCAGAATGGGTGAGCTAACAGGGCGTCGTAATTAGGTCTCTCATTATAATTTTTCTGTAAGCATTTGGTGATTAAGTCTTCAAATTCAGAAGTAAATTGCCCACTAGGCAATCTAGGGGGGTCGTCTTTTACAACTTGCTTTAACTGTTCAAATGGTGTACCCCATGTGTTGTAAGGAAATTTTCCAGTTGCTAACTCTATCATAGATATTCCAAGGGACCAGACATCGCTCCGAATGTCGTACTGGCTCGGATTTCCGCTAGGATCAATTCTTTCTGGAGCCATGTACGGTTTGCAGCCTGCATCAATTGTTTTAGCAACCGAGTCAACTAAATATCCTGATATACCAAAATCACACATTTTCACTTCACCTTTCCTATTTATCAGTATATTTGAAGGCTTAACATCTCTGTGTATGACTCTCAATTTTGAATAGAGGTAATGCAAGGCACTGACCACTGAAAAGGCAATCTTTCCAAGAATGTTTTCTGTGATAGTTTTGTTATTTTTATATACTTTTGTATAAAATTTGTCAAGGCTCATGTCCATGACCTCCATGCAGATCCAAACATCGCCTTCTCTGAACATGGCACCGTAGAAGTGAACAGTGTAGGGGCAAGCACTAGCTCTCATAGATACATCGAGATCCATCAACAAACGCTTTAATTCCAGAGACTGACTATTGAATGATGCTGAAATTCTCTGCAAATAACAATTTTATGTTAATGTAAAAGACCACAAATTAAATTGATTGAAAATATTATCATTATGAAAATTAGATTATTTTACAAAATTTAAGCCATAACTCTTTTAAGGTTATTTGTACAAGTGACCTTGCTTCTATGAAACATAATCTCTGATAACATTAACTTGCCCCATTCTGTTTAGGCCAGTTCTAATAGTTCAGAAACAGAGTTCTGCTTCATAATAGCTACAGCATAAGTACATTAAAATTATTACTTCTACAAATTAATGATAACAGTTACAAAATAATTATATTAAAGACATATTTTGAAATTGTACAATGATATTATTTGTGCCTCACCTTAACTGCCATAGTAGTGTTACTGGGTTTGTGATGCATTTTCTCCACTATCCCATAGGCCCCTCGCCCAAGGTCACATATCTTGACCAGGTCATCAGCATGTACTGTAAATGTCTTATCATCTACTGTAATTGTAGTTTGTTTGTCAAGATTTCTTGGAGGTGTGCTATAAAAGTAGTCATAAAAGTATTAATGTCAGGGGAGGTATAAATAGTTAACCTAATGATATATTGACGTAATTAACATCGTTCACAACTATGAAATTTATTTATAAAAACAAACATGGCCAAGGATTAAAGTTAAGATTCAAAACTAAAATATATGGATACTATATCTATTTATAATGTTACGAATGTTATGTGTTTAACTTACACATCAACTTTTTCTTCTTGAAGTTTAAAACTGAAGCCAGGCGGCGGAGGTTTTCTTCTGCCTGACATGTTTTGAGCTATTTATGAACAATTGAACACTGATTGCACTTCAAGTATGTTTCCAATAGGACCCCGACCAAATCAGGTTCTCAATACGATATCAGTCACAATTTTTTACAAATGTAATACTTTAGAATCACCATGGTACATTAATTTGTAATATAAATATTGTATAAAATAAAGTTATTAGGTTTATATAAGCGATAAACGTAAATATTGGGAATTTTAATTTTTATTGAAATCTATCCTCAATCTTGACTGAAGCGCGGGCTGACAGATTAGTATCAATATCAAAAATTTCTCCATACAGATTATAAATCTCTTTACTTTATACATAGATAGATAGATCTATGTTCGATACACTGATCCGGTTAACATATTTTTATGTGAATAATATTATAATTAATTTTTAAATAATAAAGTTATTTATCTAATGTAAAGTTAAGTTTTTCTCTTTATCTTTTTATTTAGCTCGTGTGGGCCCTAAGAAAAAGGGGAGGTAGGCTTAATTTCAAAATAAGACAAATGTAACAGATTTATTTCTTATTCATAATTAACATTTCTTATAAAAAAAAATAGGTATTAAAATGTAAAACTATTGTATTATTATGTTAGGAAGAAAATTTGATTGCTTTCACGGCCTTTTTAGCCTTAAGAACAGCTTCTTCTTTTAATCTCAGCCTTTTTTCTTTTTCAGCTAATCCTACAACTACATCATGCTGCAATGCATTTTTAACACCGGCTTTAGCAAACAGCTTTGTTAAAACATAATCATCATCATTCAACTTTTTCTCTGTATCATTTTTTGTTTTCTTATGCTTAACTTTTTTAACAGCAACCAAATTCTCAATTTGTGGTTGAGATTCAGAATGTTTTCTTTTGCGTGACTTGTCATTGTAATTTATACTGCTACTTTCAAATGTTTCTGTTTCATTTGCTTCCTTGCTACTACATTCTCCTTCATTATCTTGAACTCCTTTTATATCACACTTTTCACTTAAGCTAGAATCTTCTTTGTCTTTGTTTATCACTTCATTAATAAGATTCTCTTCATAATCCTTTTTCACATGCTTATTAATAATATCTAATTCAGATAGGACATTTTCAAACGGAACATTTACTTCACTCTCATTAAAAGTGTTTACTGATGCTGCTTCTTCAACCAGAGGGGGATTTAACAACAAATTTCTTTTATTTTTATACGCTTCTCTAGGATCCTCTTTTGTAGATTCTAATGACTTACTTACAACTGATTTAGATATTTTTTTACTTATTTCTTTTGCTAGTTTTTTCATAGCTTCCAATTTATTTTTAGTAGATGATATTTTGTCCTTGGTTTTAATTTTTTTCTTACCATTCATTAATACTTTTGTGTGTTTAAAAAGAGAGGCTGTTTCGGTGTCTCCTTCACAATTTAATTCTTCTAATGTGAAAAGACCTTGTAGGGTACTTGTTGTGAGTACATTTTTTTGGTTAGGGTCAACTAGAACTCTGTTACTTAGAAAATTTTTAAATATCTGCCTCTGATAAATTTTTTCTTCAATAGTTCCAGCTGTGAGAAGTCTGTAGACAGTTACATCCCTTTGCTGCCCTATTCTCCATGCTCTCTCTTTAGCTTGGTTATCAGTTGCAGGATTCCAGTCAGGATCATATATTATAACTCTGTCAGCTCCTGTTAAATTAACACCTAGTCCGCCTACTCTTGTTGTAGCCAAAAACACTAAATACTCTGGATTTTCATTAAATGTTTTTATTAAACTTTGTCTTTGTCCTACACTTACACTACCATCCATTCGTAAGTACCTAAAGTCAAAATTTTGTAAATGCTGCTCTAAAATACACAGCATGGCTCTTGATTGAGTAAATATTAGAGTTCTATGTCCTTGTTTCTGCCATATCTTAAGCAATGAATGGACAACAGACATTTTTCCTGATCTCTTCCAGTGACCAAAGGATTGCTCATCAATTTCTTCTGATTCATCAAAAGCTTCATACAAGTATATATCAGGGTGATTACAGATCTTCCTGAGTGTCGATAAGGCAACTAAAATTCTAGCTCTCATTGGTTCCCCAAGTTTGCTTTCTTTGTCCAAAATGCTTCTAACTGTTCCACTCAGTAAGTAGCCCATATACAAATCTCTTTGTTCTTGGCTTAGAGCACAAAACAGAACTTGCTCATTCTTTTCTGGCAAATGAATGAAGTCTTGAACTTCTGCTTTTGTCCGTCTTAACATGTAAGGGGTTATTATAGCTTTCAAAGCCTTTGCAATTTCCAAAGCGGTAGCTTCTTGTATTTCTGTAGCATTTGCATATCCACCTTGAGTTATAGGAACTGCAAAATGTTCCATAAATGCAGTGTGTGTTCCTAATATCCCTGGCCTCATAAAGTCAAACAAGGACCATAGTTCTTGCAAACTATTTTGCATAGGTGATCCTGTTATTAGCAGCTTATGTGGAGTATCAAATTTCCTAACAAGTTTACTCACTTGAGTATCTGGATTTCTTATTTTATGACCTTCATCTAGAATTAGGTATTGCCATTTCCGGACTTGCAGGTCTTTGGCATATTTAACAACACCAGCATAGGTCATCAACAATATACCATGAGCACTATACAAATCTCTTATGAGCTTATGGTGATTTCCACAGTGAGATCCTGCTTGGTGCAAAACAGCTACTCTTAAAGAAGGGTTCCAGTAATGAAAATGTGAAACCCATTGGAATATCACAGTGGCAGGGGCAACTATTATGGATGGTCCTAGCCCTCCCCAACTGCCTGTGTCAGTATTAGCTAAGCCAGTCAAGAATGCTATTATTTGAACAGTCTTTCCTAAGCCCATTTCATCACCCAATAGACCACCACACTGTGTCTGATGTAACTCCCATAACCATTTCACACCTGTTCTTTGATACTTATACAATTGCTTCCACATATATACTGGAATCTTTAAACCATTTTGCAACTCATGATATTCATTGGGATTTTTGTTACCTTCTAAAATGTATTGTATATCTGCAGACATATAACTTAAATTGGATGTTCCTGACTCTGCATCCTCTAAACTTTTTCTCCAATTAGCTACTCTTTCATTATATATTTTAATATCGCCATCATCTTCAATTTTTTTTACGTTTTGTTTTGTACGGGAGGACCCAGGTATATTTGGTACGCGCAACTCAATTTCATCGTCAGATGAAGGTAAATACTCATCATCTTCATTTGATTCGTTTTCCACACATTTTCTACTTTGTTCTTTGCTTTTAATAGAATCGCGCGAACGCTTACTTGTTTTATCTTGTTTCTTAGAAATTCGTCCTGCAGCAGATTTACTTTTTTCAGAAACCTTGTCCTGTTTGATAATTCTAGATACATTTTTTTGCTTTGCTAATTCTAATTGTGTTTCTAAATATTTGTTTATTATAACATCAACCATTATTTTTATGAACTTAATAAAATAAATTTGAAATCTATTCAAAATACAGGTGAAAAGTTTTTGACAATAATAATACCAGATTGTCAGATAATACATTGATAAAATGAAAATAATATTATAGATAATATTTTATTCTAATATTTAAAACAAGTTATTTGTTTTATTTATATTTTACGATTTATTATTTACGTTCTTTGCTAACCATGACGAATTAATGCTAGCAAAGTATCGATGTATTTTTAAAAATATATATAAACATAATGTGTAGTTGACACATGACAACTTCAAAGTTCCAATTGATAAACACATGTCAAATGACATTTGACATTTGACAATGCGGCGTGAAATAGCTGCTGCCGTTGAAAATTAAAAACTCATTCACAAACATTTAATTGAAATTAAAAACACGTAGGGCACGTGGTAAATACTAAATATTATATTTTAGGCTATTACGTATCATATAAACTTAAGTTTTTAATAATTAGAGTCTGTGAGAATATTAAACTTGCTAAAAAAGTACCTAACCTATAATAACATAAACCATGCAAAAAGGTAAAAGAAAATCGGCAGAGGACAGTGCATCGCCGCCTAAGAAAAAAGTGCATTTCGATGAATCAAAACCTGATACAGTAAAGGATCTTAGTTTTAAGAAGAACAAAGACAAGTTTTCTAAAGGTGGGAAAAAGGACTTTGCTAAGGGCAAAAAATTAACACGCCGGGGCAACCTAATAATAAAAAGAATGAGAATTTCAAAGGCAAACCAAAATTTACTAAAGGCAAGCCTGGATGGAAGAATGACAAACAAGGGTTTAAGAATGATAAACCAGGTTTCAAGAATGATAAAACAGGTTTCAAGGGCAAAAAAGTTTCCAAAGATGGTGAACAAACAGAAAAGCCGAAATGGTCTGAGATGAAGAAAGAAAAGAAAACTTTGAGGCTTGAAAGGCGCAAAGCGAAAGCTACAGCTGAGGTATTTGAAATATCACACAAAGCTAAATTGCTGTCAGCTCAGATTCAAAGGTTGATTTTTTTTATAATTTCATTTGTTTTATAATTTGCTTTACAGTAAAAGTTATATTTATAGCCATTTGAGTTTCAATCTATGATACATTTAACCATAAAAAAATCCATTATTATTTTTTTATGATTTTATCTTTCAAACATCACATTAAAGTTATTTCATTGTCAGGAAAGTTGTAAAACAAGACTTTCGGGAGAACTCGTGCAAGGAACTCCACGGTTTATTAAAAAATCAGTACAAATCTATAGCTCTCACTCACGACTTGAGTAGAGTTATTCAAGTCCTACTTAAATATGGTCCCGAAGAGATAAGAAATGAAATCACTAAAGAGGTTATGGACATAATGGTACCGATGATGCAGTCCAAGTACGCACATCACTCAGTGAAGAGAATACTTAAGTATGGTACGGATGCAATTCGTCACCAAGTTATAAGCAAGCTTTATGGGCATATTGTAGTATTAGCGGCTCATTCGATAAGTGCGCCGGTTTTAGACTTCGCTTATGGCGAATTTGCTAACAAGAAAGAAAAACTATACATGCAGCAGGAATTCTATGGAGATATGTATAAAAATGTAAGTTTAGATCTTATAAAAATCTTCAAAAACTCTAAAAAAAAATGATGTGGCTTAGAAAACTTTGATTCTAATAACAGATTTACATGTAGGCTACGTCAGATCATTTTTTTATTGAATTCATATAAAAATATGAATTGCCCGGTTTTTAAACCAATCAAAAGCTGCAGGTAATGGAATAATAAATTCTTGTGTATTATATTTTTCTAGACAAAAGATGATAAAGTTAAAACTCTCAGCGATACTTACAAGGACAGTCCTGAAATGAAGTCGGCTATATTGCAGTCTTGTAAGGCCAACATTCAAAGAATTCTTGATAAAAATTTACATGATGGAGAGTAAGTGTATATTTAACTACTTATACAATACATAAATAATTACATAGAGTAAAACAAAAGTTAATTTCTTCTGTCTGTCCCAATTGATGCCTAAATCTTTAAAACGCAACTGATTTTCATGCGGTGTTTTATATCACATAGAGAGATTGAATATACATATGATTTTGCATGAATGAACTAAAACCGTGGCTAGTAGTTGTAATATGTTATAGAAGCTCACAATTAAAAACATGGTGATCTGTTTTGATATTGTTAAAAATGATAAAATATTATTTACAAAAGTGTAATGAACAGGAAAATTATTTAGCAACACCACAAATAATTTATAAATCAGTTTTTAACTATAATTTCAGACTTTTACACTCTGTGTTATATGACTACATAAGAGAATGCTCACAAGAAGATAGAACAGAGTTGATTTCAACGTTAAGTCCTCTTATAGTACCTTTAAGCAATTCTTTGCCTGGAGTCAATGCAGCTTGCTTATGTGTATGGCAAGGGACAAATAAGGATAAAAAGGTATAATATATCACACAGGAAGTAAATTAAAAGGGTTTTTAAAAAGGGTGATGTATGATCATAAGATCATTATTCATGTTAGATTATTATGAAAACTAAACTTAATGAAATGAATAATTCCATGTATTATCTGAGTAACATAATGTTGTGCCAGAGACTCAGAGAGGGCAGCACTATCGCAATGCGTGTATACAATGGTTTTTCCTTTAAAATTATAATAAATAAGTTAATACCTATCTAAAAAATAATAATCTATACTAATATTATAAAGAAGTAAAGTTTGTGTGTTAAATTGTATGGGGTAATCGGGATCTACTGATCCGATTTAAAAAATTCTTTCAGAAATAGAAAGCCACATTTTTGCTGAGTGTCACAAGGTATTTAAAAAAACCGAAAAGGACAATTAACATTATGCCCAACGGAGTGGGCATGGGTCAGCTAGTAAATTAATGTAGCAATTATTGTTTTAACCTTGTGTCCTATAATAATGTAAAATTTTTTATTTTTATTACAGTCTATACTGAAAGTAGTTAAGGAGCATGTGGTACCACTTAGCAAACATAAGACTGGATACAGACTATTGATAGCAATCTTTGATTCGGTGGATGACACAGTGCTTGTCAAGAAAACTATTGTTTCTACAATTGCAAGTAATTTGAAGGACATTGCTAAGGATCATTGGGGTAATATGGTAAGTAAAAAAATAAGTTAAATGTATTTTAAAGTTTTATAAATTTGCAATATTTTTTGAAAAAAATAGAAATATATCTTTACCTAATTTCATATACCTATATAAAAGATGTTTCATTACACATTCCATATACTAATTGAATTTCAGACATTACACTGGCTGGTCAAACCAAAGGACCCTGCAGGTTTTCATCCAAGTTTTATCAAATTCCTGGAAGAGGGATTCAAAAGTGGAACCTCCAAGAAGGATGCGGATATTCGTATAAATGAGCTTCGTGAAGCTATTCTGCCTGGTTTGAAGGATATCATGGCCGCTGAGCCTGAGTTCTGGCTTAGCAGTAAATCGGCTATGTTGCTTGCTGTAGCAGTTTTGTCCATTGGTAAATATAAACTTGTAACTACTAAATATTATTTTGATACATATACAAATTAAAATTGTCAAATTTTTAATAATTAGAGAATAAAATGAAGAACAAGATAAGTTACTTATTTTTACTTCTGGTTTTGATGACAATAAATCTTTAAAATGCATTCTGTTTTGTTATTAGTAGTTAATAAAACTGTAATTTTCAGAATCTTCGAAGGACATACTGGATGCTCTTGCTAAAGTAATCTGTCAACCAGATTGGAAAATAAATGTGAATGACGTAGAAGTGTTAGCTGTAGAAGATGCTGGAATTCACATGTGTCTGAAGAAGCTGGCCGCATTGGATAAAACTGCAGCAGATTATACTCTTGGGAATGCTAT
>DWAJ01005310.1:0-11669 GCA_018238005.1 Eurema mandarina | reverse complement strand
TCTTAACGCTCGTGGGACGGTGACCCTTTTTCATGTATAATTGTATAAATATTATAATAGTCGAATTTTTGTTTATATTTACAATTGTATGTTCTTATTTTAAAAAGAGCGACTATCAGAGTTTCTTTCCGGTTCTTCTCTGTAGAAACTGCCTTCCGAACCGGTGGTAAATGTTTTGTAATACCATGACGATTCATGTGTTACTTTATGTAGCCTAGTTGAATAAAGATACTTTTGCCTTTGACTTTGGCATATAATAATAACACATAGAACCGTAGTATGAACGCGCAAACTGAAGCCATTTCAACCTAGACAATTTTGCATCGCATCAAAATTCGTATGTTTTTCCTAGATTTCGATTTTCCCACGTTTATAGGGTAAATTTCTTATAGCACCAACATTATCGGTGGGCTTGTGTGCGTGTCATAGAGTATAAGAACGTGCTTTTAACACCTACATATATACAGTTTTGGCTTCACTTACAGCGGACCGATTATTAAGGGACTATCAGTCTATGCGTTATACGTCTATGTATATTTTTTACGTAACTTAAAGGAAGAACAATTCTTTCATACATACTTTTGTGTAACTTGAACCGTTTGCGTAGCGAACACAATGGAATCCCTCAAATTTCAATGAAATTTTTCCACGTTTTTTTCACATTTCCTTCTGATACTTCGCTCCTATTGGTCGCAGCGTGATGTTTGATTTTTATTTTATTTATTTACAACAACACATACACTACCATTACAGTATACTCAATTCGATAGTGTACTCATTCAAAACAATCACTAAAACAATTATTTGTACAATAACAGTAGGCTACTTTTGCGAACTCATTCATACTACAATTAAATATGGCAATTTGCATCGCTAACGCATTGAGCACTCTCAGCGCGCGCATGTTATATAGCCTAGAACCTTCCTCGATAAATGGACTATCCAACACAAAATAAATTTACAATACTGAACCGTAGTTTCTGAGATAAGGGTGTTCAAACAAACAAAGCTTTAAAATATTAGTACATAATATATAGATGTTCTTTGTCATTTCAATTCAGTAAGTGTAGTGTACTGACTACTGAACTACAATGGTAAGATGGCATTCGACTGTCGACAGCCGCAGTGTGCGGACGTGCCTCTAGGTATAGTGATATACATGTGTCAGTACAAGGTATATTTTGCTGCCCGCGACTTCGCCCGCGTAGAAAAGTGACTGTGGGCAGCATTTTTGAAAATGCCTAACCCGCGCCAACAAACGTTCAGCAAGTTCAACGTGATTCTTTAAACTGCCATAACTTTTTAATTTATCACCCGATTGACATGAATTAAACACTAAATGTTAAGGGAAGCTTATATATCATTGAAAACCCCATCTAGATAGGATAAGCTGTTTCTGAGATAAGCGTGCACAAACAAACAGACAAAAATTCCAAAAATCATTGTTTTAGGTTCTATTGCGTTAATAAAGGTCTCCTATAATATTTTTTTCATATATCTTCCATGTACAGACAGCGACTCGTTACGTTTTTATTATATGTATAGATTTCGCAGTGATGGACGTCGTAGTAGTTGTAGTGCTGTCGAGGTAGTGATTGTTTGCTACATGATGGCTCTTTCTTAGGTTCTTAATAAGTAAAACTTCAGAGTATAATCGTAAACGGCTTATAATCTTGATTACTAGTTATTCAATATCAATATCTTATTATTTTCACAATGCTGACGTTCTTATAGCAACTGACAAATTCCACACAATTCTTTTAAGTTTGAATTTAAACATACTAATAAACCAAGGAGGTTCGCCTAATTAACTAATATTGAAATAGTATTCACTATCTTGATTATTCTTTTCGTCCATCTGCTCCGATATGTAATTACACATAAAAAAACTTCTTTATTTTTGTGTAGGTATTATAATTAACCTCAATTAAATGACATGGTATGTATAAAATAAAACGCGCGAAAATCAATTTCGAATTTAAATTGACATAAAAATGGCCGCCCCAATTTCTCAGTGGAGGCTTAAAAATCCTCTTTTTAATCACCTTTCCTGCGACTTAAACAGATCATTAATATCTTTTGTATCTGTGCCATGTCCTAGTTATTATAGTCTGTGGAGTTTTAATTATTGCAAAAAAAAAAACTATCGGGACATTGTTTTGTGGGTAAAATTTTAATTGTGTACTTTTTATGTCAATAACTGAAGTCTAGTTTTTTCGTTTTCTTTTTCCGCGTTTCTAGACTTGTCTATTCCTTTCAAAAAAGTTCTCATTTCAAAAGTACATCGAAAAGGTACGATTGTAGACTTTTAGCGCCAACTTTTGAAAAATGAACGCGTGTTTTTTTTCTTTTTTTTTTATTCCATGAAGTGGTGAGACGAGCTGGACGCCCTCCTGATGGTAAGAGAAACGCCAATCCATAACCAATGTAGTGCTACCCAGAACTTTGCTCCGGGCAGGGTGCACTACATTGACTTTTATTAGTTACTAGATTCACCCCGTGGTTCTGCCCGTATTTGTGCATGTATTATACATTATAAACCTTCCTATTATATCACTAAAATCGGTTGAGTAGTTTTAAAGATTGAAGCATACAAGGGACATATATAATAATAGTTCTATTATTTACAAAAAGACAAAAATCCATTAAAATCGATTATTCAAATTTTCAATAACAAGATTTTGAACATACCCGCTATTCTTTTGTAGTCATAATATAAGTAATATTTAACTATACGACTATCACGGTTCATGAGATACAGCTTGGTGACAGACAGACGTACAACAAAGTCTTAAAAAAGGATAATTACACTTTAACAACAGAACTTTAAAACATCAACAACAAGTTCTTAAATATATTGATATTGTACGTTTTTTCACTTGTTTGGTTGCCTGGCAGAAATCACTTTGTAGTGATAAGGCCGAGAGTTACAATATTTCTAATAGTTTTTAAGATTGTTTAATTGTAACATAAGTATTGTATCAAAGAATAAATAAATAAATAAATAAACAAGCATCAGACTAAGCACAATAGCTCCTCTTAAAGAGAGAAAAATATAACTTTTTTATACCTCAGCAACTTATTTGTATATGGAATAGCCAGTCATTATAAATAGACAGACGGACAAACAAAAACTGGGCTTCAAACAGCTGCGTTTAACGCTGCATAATTGTTAATTTGCCTAGCTATTCCATTGTTTCAACCGGTTGTTATAACCCTGTGACTCACTATGTCGTTACTGATAAATATATAGGTTTGTTTCCGTTCCCAGGATAAAACCGGGATGAAAAGTACCCAATAACACATTGGGTGACAATTTGAACATAACCTACAAACACAAGAATCTTACAATTTTATTATTATGTTATAAATTTGAAATCTTTATTTATTAAAATTGTTCTTAAATACCTACTAATTATCTTATTCAACACTAATATTATAAGAAAATGTGTCCTATTTAAGTATGTTTGTCCCTCTCTCTCGCAAAAACTACTGAACCGATTTGGCTCAAAATTTTCATGCAGGTAGATTATACCCTGGATTAACACATAGGTTACTTTTCATCCCGGTAATACCCCGGTTACAATGTTAAAAACTACACATCCAAGTACACGATAACCTTTATACATTTTTCTATACAATTAACCAGCTTATTTGCATACGTCTGCGTCTAGATTCCCACAGTACCTTAATAAGGACCTATCTTAATTTGGACGTGTTTTTTTCAATATTACCAAAAGTATGCAAATTAACGCTTTATATGTAAACCTAGGTATTTAAGTTTTTGTTCGAAAAAAAATTATGCCTTGACATTTATCTTTTAACTAGCTGTTGCCCGCGACTCATACGCGTTTACTTTCATAAAATTATTCCCTTGGAAACTGGATAAAAAGTATCCTATGTCCTTCTCCTGGTTCTAAACCACCTCCCTGCCAATTTTCAGCTAAATCAGTTGAGCCGTTATCGAGTTATAAATGGTGTAACTAACACGACTTTCTTTTACATATATATGATAAGAATAATAATGATATTTATTTTACTGCGCCATCTAGTCCCACGCTAAGCAGAGCTTGTGTTATCAACTAGATAACGGATAAATTACATATACTAAATATATCATAAATATAAAAATAAATAAATTACGTGTCATTGTTTGTCCGCGATTGACTCCTAAACTACTGAACCGATTTTTAATTAAATTTGCACACCGAGTACAGTTTGATCCAACTTAAAAGATAGGATAGCTTACATCCCGGTATTGCCCCGGGAACGGGAATTACGCGGGGAACGGTTAGTATATTATATATTATGTATAATATACTAGCCTTTGCTCGCAACTTCATCCCCGTCGATTTCTTTTTCCGTTATTTCTTCGCTCCTATTAGTCGCAGCGTGATGTTATGTAGCCTAAAGCCTTCCTCGATAAATGGTTTTTTCAATAAAAAAAGAATTTTTAAAATCGAACCAGTAGTTCCTGAGATTAGCGCGTTCAAACAGACAAACAAACAAACTCTTCAGCTTTATTATATTAGTATAGCTATAAAACATATATTTTCTTATTAACTAGCTGTCCTGACGTGACTTTACTGTAGCATTGTATTTTACTATCCTACTAATATTAAAAATATGAAACTTTGTTTATTCTTTCACGCAAAAATGGCTGAACCGATTTAGTTGAAATTTGGTATGTTGAAAGGTGATACCATGGATTAACACATAGGATACTTTGCATCCCGGTATTGTTCCGGGAAAGGGAACTACGCGAGTAAAACCGTGCGACACTGCTAGTATAGTTATATTTTTTCTTCTATTTTGTAAACAGACATAATCCAAGAGCCGTTATCTCATATATAACTTAAGCGTAGCCTTTTTATATGCAAAATTGGTTTGTTAAACGCGAAGTTATTTGACAAATCCCAACATAAATTCGTATTATCTATTATAGGCAGGGAGCTGGCGGTTGATTTCTTATGTAACGTGTGTTGATAAATTTTTATGTCATATTTTTACTGTGTATTAAAATATATCTCGGCGTACATGGACAGAACAATGATTTTAATAATTAAAATAATGGTAAACTTAATGAATTAAGCGATTCTTCTTATATTATTACAATTTAAAATACAGTGATTGAAATAAATCTATATTTTAAATTGTAATTTGTAATTGAGTATCGTAAACTACTCGATTGTCCTGAAAACAGTCTCATTTAAGGCGTTGGACCATGCATACCACTCTAAGACGATATTACGTTGCAGAGATAATAAATAAATAAATAAATAAATATTTTCAAGACATTTATACACAGTGCCATCTAGTCCCAAGCTAAGCAGAAGCTTGTGTTATGGCAACTAGATAACGGAATAAATTACATATACATACGTTTCTTTTGTAAATACATACATAGGTACAATACATAGCAACACCCAAACCCCAGAAAAATACAAATGTAAATACAAATATATTTTTCCGGTGTGGGGATCGAACCCACGACCCTTCGCACAGAAAGTAGTTGTGCTACCACTGCGCCAAGCGGTCGTCAAATAAATAGAACTATTCACTACATTAATTTTACTTTTCAAACCTAACATGAACAATAATCACAATATAAGTGACGTCAGCTGCGATGACGACACTCTTTTTTTAACCCTTCTGACACAAATAGGTATATTAATATTTTTAATAGTTTTAAAGCTGTATAGGTGACCCTTATGCTAGATAGGACGATGACATAATAAAAATAGTTGGACAAAACTGGCTTCAGATAGCCCAATCTAGGGAAGACTGGAAATCTTTGGAGGGGACTTCACCCGACAAGGGATCCCTGCAGATGCTAAGCTCGCAGATGCGAAGTTAAAAATATTACAAAAAATAAAATAGTATTTAGAAAAGGATATATTATATACTAATATATAAAGCTGAAGAGTTTCTTTGTTCGAACGCGCTAATCTCAGGAACTACTGGTTCGAATTGAAAAATTATTTTTTTATTAAATAGACAATTTATCGAGGAAGGCTTTAGGCTACATAAAATCACGCTGCGACTAATAGGAGCGAAGAAATATTGGAAAAACAAATCAACGGGGACGAAGTCGCGAGCAACAGCTAGTTTTTTATAAAGCATAAATTTAATTTGTTAACAAATTTTGTTTTATCATAACTGTTGTATTGTACTGAAATTAAAGGCTTTTTTTATAGGTGACCCCTACCTGCTAAGACGCAACACAATGTGGTTTTAGTCGGTACAAGTCCGACATGATTCTTTCCCCGACTACGACTATCCTATGTGGAATTCTTCACTATATTTAATAAGAGACATAACATATTTCTCAACCGGCTTCCTAACTATACCAATCGTGTATAATTCTTTCTTCTCTGACCTCTTGAACCTATCTGATACTATAATTACGTGCTATATAGCATAGCATTTTTATGGTAATCGCCTTATTTGTTATCGAAATAACAATATATTATTTTATTGGTTTTTACTACGACTGTTAATAATAATCATTTAGAAATATGTTAATCAAACATTTTTTTTTGTATTATTATGTGTTCCGTTTTTTTTATTTATATAGTCTTTATTATATAATTTACTAGCTTTTACCGGCGGCTTTGCTCGAATTAAAAATATTCGTTTTGTAAATAAAATGTAGCCTATTGAAAAATACAAAATGTACAAAATTTCATGATTATCGGTCTAGCAGTTTTTGCGTGGATATATTTTAAATGAAAAAAAAATCATCCCGGCCTTCATAATTCATTTTCATTAAAATAATCTCAGATATTTTTTAATACATTCAATACAAGCGAAGCAGCGTGTAAAAGCTAGTATAAACATAAAAACATAACCCCTTCTAAATCAGTCGGTTAAAACCCAAACCACGTGGCGAATAAACTCGAAATGTATTTATCATTTTAAACTATAATTATATATCGAACAATAGCCCCGAAGCCCCATCAATCAACATTCTTTAATTATCGCTAACATAATTATTATCTGAGCGGCATTGTTTTAAAACTGAACCGTGTTTTAACCGACTGTCCTAGAATTAAATTGTTTTAATTATAGTTAGATTAGTAGTTAATTCTGTTAGATTTTTTGTGTTATAAATATATATGTCGCAGAGAGTGGCGTCGTAGTAGTTTTAGTGATGCCGAGGTAAGGATTGTTTGCTTCATGATGGCTCTTTCTTAGGTTCTTAATAAGTAAAACTTCAGAGTATCATAATAACTGCGTATAATAATCCTATTTATTTTCACAATGCTGACGTTTTTATAGCAACTGACAAATTCCACACAATTCTTTTAAGTTTGAATTTAAACATTCTAATAAACCAAGGAGGTTCAACTAATTAACTAATATTGAAATAGTTTTCACTATCTTGAATATTCTTTTCGTCCATCTGCTCCGATATATAATATATGTCTATTATAATACGTCCCCTATTACAGACAACTAGTTTCATAATCAACCCATATTAATTTTGCGTATCGTCTCTTCGGACGTAATACAAATATAAACTGTTCCAGGAAGAGCTTGCAAATATACTTCGAATAATGTCGATATTCAAACTCAAAGAACCGCATTATGTAGAGATATTTTGTACTTGAAGCAAATGAGCAGTTTGTTCTCCTCAATACTTCAAAATTATTCTAAGAACTGGTTTCCTGTTTTAAAAGAAAAGAGACTCAGTTCCTCGAATATTATTATTATTATTTATTTTACCCTTTTTTACACATAGGAATCTTATATACTAAACAATAATGAATGTGATACTATAATTAAAATGTCAATGATTTCAGAATTACAATTTATATTTAGATATTTGCAGTTAGAAGGTAAATAAATTAAGCAAAAAGTAAATAAATTGATATGCGCCTTAATGAATAGAAATTATGACGAAACTATAGGTTTATGTATTAAAGTTCTCTGTAAATTAAATATTTATGCTGAAACTTTGAAATAAATTGTCTCATTTGTGATTTTAGCATAAATGTATGTGTAATACAGATATGTATGTTTGTGTTTTTGACATTTGCTAGTGCTTTATAGCACTAAGAAAGAAATATTGAAAATAAAAAAATAATAATTAGAGTAGTATAATAGTACCACTTACCCAAATTTAACATCATTCTCATTCGTGATCGTGACAGATTGAAATTGTATTTTTAGTAAGAAATGAAACTCAGCACTCGACATTGTACGTATAAAAAGAAAAAGCTATCTGAAGACATGAAAACAAAAGAATAATTGCTCACGAACGATCCTTCGTGATTCTTCAAATTCATTTTGTATTAGAAAAAATACTGAGTCACATCTGTGTCTAGATAAATTGATTTAATAAAGAGCACTTATAACTCAGACTAAGTATTTGATACCTGGATATTAGGTGGGTAGGATGGGAACTAGAATTTTTATATTTATATATGCCTACATACTTTGTTATAAATAAAATATATTAGAAGTACATATACTGAATTTTATAACCAAAACTGAGAGAATATGATAACTCTCTAAGATTTGGTTTTTCACAAAGGAAGTTGATAAGGAAGTTTACTTATTAAAATATAATATTTTACATTAAATCCCCAATGAACAACCACTTAATTCTATAGAATAAGTAAGGTAAGGTAAATTTGTTGACTGTCAACAAACTTATCTTTAATAATATCTAACAATAAAAGCAGAAAGTTATTCCCTTACTATGTTATGATCAAGAAAGCTGTTCGCCAAGCTCCAGGACGATACTAAGAATTTTTCTATACCACTTAAAACAACAACTCCTGGTTCTAGTATTATCTATATAGACTTCGATTTATTCAATTGCTGTTTCTGACGCAGATATAAATTTATGAATGAGAGCAAAACACGCTGATTCAGCCGGCTCAGTGCCGCATCGCAATCGCCTTATCATTCGATCAATATGGACAATGAATGGCTAGTTTCGGTTTTGTTTTCCGAATAAAAACTTTATCCTGTACAGTTCTGGGGATAATTGTTCTGTATCGTTGATCATTTGTCTTAATTACTAAACTTGTTGTATAGTTTTGTATTTTTTATACAATTAACCTAGCGTCTGACCATAATCCACTTGAGGGTGAGTTAGTTGTGGTCTACGATGAAGCATGCTTGCCTGAGAGAAACCAGTTAGGTATCTCTACTTTTGAATGACGATAAGTTGAGTTAGGAAATTGAGCTCATTACTTATTATGTTGATTAAGACTATTCTACAGTTATACAATTATATTCACTAGGGGAATCAATTTCAATACTTCGGCGACCCTCATTAGCATTCGCAATAGACTATCGGATATCGGAGATATATTACTTATTCAAGATATAACATTCAACTCTTGTAGTATTGTTATGGGTGGTACTATGTATTGTATGTATACATATGTATTTACAAAAAAAAGTTTGTATATGTAATTTATTCCGGAATCTAGTTGCCATAACACAAGTTCTGCTTAGCGTGGAACTAGATGGGGCTATGTATAATTGTCCTAAAATATTTATTTATTTATTATTTAGTTATAAAGTTTTACAAACAAAAACTTCTCACAACTGAGTTCTTAGGATCGTAAAATAAATCAATAAAATGAACAGTGGACTTAAAACGAATTTAAATAAATTATCTACAATAAGCACGTTGTTTTATTTTATCTTGTCCACAGACACAACTGCGCATTTCCAATGAAGTCCTATCCATAGTTTCCTTTAATCATACGTAAGCGAAGATTTGATAGGATACAAACTTCAATCCTATAGTTCTTAATCGGACAGTTCTCCGAAGGCAAAGTAAGCTCTATTTAGACAACAAACAATTCTATTTCTGAAATACGACGAAATACCGAATTCCATATCATATGATCAGTTTTCAGTTGAAGCAAATATGGTTTCCGCTAACAGTTGTTGGAGAGGATTAAATTGATTCAACTTCTGGGTATGGTAACTAGTGCGTGGTTATAATCGCTTTACTCATATTGTTGCCATTCGTGGAATCATAAAAGCCTCCCTTTCATACATCGATTGATGTTCGATATCGAGTTATTGTTGGAAAAATAATATAGTTGGGTTTCAGCGTTCTTTGAAGTTAAAACTAAACCTATTAATATTCGCAGAATTGTGTATATTGACCGCGGCGTTGTAAACTAATTTTCCTGAAGCTGTGATATGATATTTGGAGGATTTTCTATCATGGCGTGCAACTGAGATCAAAGTTCGCCTGATGGTAAGCAAACATCTCAATCAAACAACAGCCCATGGACTATTGTAGGTCTGATAATTAGCCGAATGCGTTGCGGTTAAAAGACGAAACGTAGAGAATCAAAGACTAAAAATAAGCGGGGGATGGAGAAGAGAAATTTTGGTCACAAAAATATTTCATCATCGCGTATCTAACAATAGATATTTCAGATCTCTATCCTATATCTACGCTATTTAAGTTGTCCCAGACAAAATACTACACTCTGTGAAATACTATGTATTTTACAAACTGAATTACTATGAACTGAATGCAAACTTACAAACTTAATCATGCAAGTCAAGAATTTAATTAACTTAGAAGCCGA
This sequence comes from Eurema mandarina, assembly GCA_018238005.1. NCBI lineage: Eukaryota > Metazoa > Arthropoda > Insecta > Lepidoptera > Pieridae > Eurema > Eurema mandarina. Next base: position 1,095 of record DWAJ01005310.1, on the reverse strand, counting down.
ACCGATGTGTCGAAATCGACTTGGTAACTTCACTATTGCAAACGAGAAGTCTAATCAGAAACTTGATTTTAATTGTATATTCTAGGGACAAGTTGGAGATGAAACTGTTGGTTGTATTGTGTTGATTTGAATTTGAATTATGCAAATCAGTGGCTCATTGATTTTATAGGCTTTACAAGAAAACACATTTCTGGACTATGAAAGCCCTTAGCTTTGTATATAAATTTATGTCTTGTCTAATAAAACCCAGTATTAAGTGGCCCCAATTTTTGCAATTATTATATTATTATTATATCACACACAGATTGTCCCTTAAATTTTGTTATAATGAATGGATAATATATTTACATATAGACTTATTACTCATTGAACTACTTTTTTTGTATGCAAGAAAACTAAATCATAAACTAGACTGCATTTAATTAACAAAAATAAAGTAATCTAATATAATTGTGCAAGTTATTTGTGATTGGTTTTTAGTTAATTTCGGATCAAAAAATTATATTTTTTAAATACCATTCATGCCTTCATAATAAAGGATATTTTATGTGATCGATTTAACTCGATAAAATTACATTATTAACATTGCCCTATCGACATTATGATAATTTAAAAAAAAGATTTAAAAACACCTAGAACCTCAGTCTCCTTAACTATTGGGCTTAAAATTTAATTCCGCTATATTTACATCTAATTTCAGACAGGACGTAAATATACCGTTAATTGTCAAGTAATACCCATGTCCGGATAATCCGAGTATTACCCGGTACGAGCCAGTATTGTCTGACCCTCATTAGCTTTTGCTACCTTTAATCCTTAAGGATACATTGTTGCGATGTTATAGTGACATGGAAACGTGACAGCGTGTCCGAAACAGATGCGAGCGACGAAATGAAGATATTTATTTATTTACTAGCTGTGCCGGCGACTTCGCCCGCGTAGAAAAGTGACTTTGGGCAGCATGTTCTAAAATGCCTAACCCGCGCCAACAAACGTTCAGCAAGTTCAACGTGATTCTTTAAATTGCCATAACTTTTTTATTTATCAACCGATTGACATGAATTAAACACTAAATGTTAAGTGAAGCTTACCACA
>DWAJ01005309.1:0-11670 GCA_018238005.1 Eurema mandarina | reverse complement strand
CAGAACCCATTAAAATGCAATCCCACCTTGTTGTTATGTATTATACTTATATTTGTACTATGTTAAGTAACACTTCCTTTGGTAGTTCAATACGCGTTTCATTCTCTTGAAGGCAACTAAATGAACTTACTTACTTAAAACACTGTCTCTTAAGATACAGGACTCCTAGTTTAAGAGGCAGGGTTATAATTTTTCTTGCTTTGTATAAAAAAAAAAAAAAAAAAAAAAAAAAAAACTCTTCAGCTTTATATATTAGTATAGATTGTAAGTTATTTTAAAAAAGAGCATCTATCAGAGTTTCTTGCCGGATCTTCTCTGTAGAAACTGCCTTCCGAACCGGTGGTAAATGTTTTGTAATACCATGACAATTCAAAAGTGTTACTATATGTAGCCTAGTTGAATAAAGATACTTTTGACTTTTTAGATGGCACGGTCCTGAATTAGCTTAGAGCTCAAAACTCACCGGTCCCTGCACCTTGTCGCTGATGTCCCGCAGCTGTATCTCGACGTCGTGGAAGTGGTGCTCGGTGGCGTGGCGCGCCAGCCCCACCAGCGGCGAGCGCTCCGGCTTGTGCTCCGCCAGCACCACCACCGCGCTCAGCTCGTTGGAGTACAGCGCCAGTGCGGGCTGCACGCGCTGCCATGACCCGCTGATACAATTACATGTAATTCTTTACTTTCGAAATTCACGTCTTGGAGCTTTTATTTAGTAGAAAACTCATTCTGATGAAATACAATCAACGTGTCTGGGTAACTTGGTAAAGGATATGAAAGAAGGAAAAGATTTGTAACAAAAAGGAATAGATAAAAAGATAAAAGAGATAATCCCATTTACCAATCGAAACGCAATGTTACCATTAATTACGTCTACTACTATTAAAATGGATGGATCAAACTTTAACTAACACAGCGATTCATCGTTCAATCAATATTTTTTTTGTATTGGCAAGTTAATACTTGCCATTACAAAAAATGCCCCTTAATAGGGGATGACCAAAAATTGAACGAAAAAAAAATTTAAGTTAAATATTGTTAATTAATTGAGTAAAGAACAGTGATTTCTTTAATAAAGAACTCACCTATCCCCTCGATTAACAGAACAGAGATCCATAATGTCGACAGCAACTAATCGTATATTGTGGGTTTGTTTGAGCTGAGACCCGAGATGGATTGTAAAGCTTTCCTCTAAGCGTGGAGGGGCCGGCTGAACCGGTACAGCTAGCTCCGGCGGGAAAGAGCAGAGAGGTGAATTGCTGAAAAAAGAGTCACTTCTTTTAATAAATTGCTGAAATAAGAGCTCATCCAACTTGTAAAATGAATACTTAATCATCTAAACATAAGTCACATAAGATAACAACCAATGTTTCATTATTATATTTAATTATACACTATAAAAAATCTTAAGTCAATTCAACCATAAAGAAATTTGTACGGTCACATTAAAAAGATGGTGAAGAGCGGCATATTCTAATGTCTTAAATCCATTGTTGTTGTTTCTTTTTCCTGCAGCACTATGTTATTTATTTAAACATACATATTTTTGGCCTTAAGTAATGATTATTGTTTGGTCAAGTGATAATCTAGAACTGCTGCATTCTTCTCATATTTTTTAAGTAAAAGGAGATTCTAGAACATACCTAGGAGTAGCATTCTCATTGAGCTGGTAGTCATCTATAGCAGACATCAGCCAAGCTCTATGGGCAGCTCTCTGAGCGTGTCTCAACGCATCTAACTGTGATTCCCAGCGTCCTGACGCCACACTTTGTTCCTCAAAATGTTTGACAGCAAGGGCATTGATTTCTTCTTCTGTCGTTGACACATTAAGGAGATGAATTTTCTCTTCCATTTCTTCTGTTTGTCTGAAATTCAAAATATTGAAATTGAATTCAAAAGTTTTAAATTGTTATGTTAAAGAATTTATTATGCTTAAAGACTTATAAACTATTTTAATAAATTTTATTATTTTTTCATAGTAATCTGAAATTTATTGGGTACAAAATATTTCTTTGAACAGACAAGAATAAGATAGACATTTAAAGTATTTTTTTTATTCTACGAAATTCTCCTGATGGTAAGAGAAACGCCAACCCATAACCAATGTAGGTAGGGGTGCACTACACTGACTCTCCCCACTTTGAGTCATAAGATGTTAAGACTCATCGTGTTAAGATTTTGTGTACTTAGGTACCTGGTTTTTCATACACAGGTTGAGGCTAGAATTGAAAATGTTTGTCGAAGAATAAAAAAGTAATCAGACAATTACCTCTCTGTTAGCTTCTTGACATCTTCATCTCTATTTTGTATCATATTCATAACAGTTTTAGCATATGAACTCTCAACCTGTAATATTGTTTCTAATGCCGGTGAATGCACCAACTTATGATAAGCCGCAGCGAACACCTCCTCATCTGATGAACCCTTTTGTTCAGCAAATTCCAAAACATTTTCTTTAAAGGATTTCTCCCAACCTTTGATGATACCTTCTATATTTAATTCACCATTCTTTAACTGATTTAAGAGTTTCTCATCTCTCTCGTTATGGAAGTTCTTTGTTTCTTCGGATATGAATTTAGCTAGTTTCTCATTTAATTCTGTTGATTTAAATGTTTTATTATATAGATATGTTTTGAAATAATAATAGTTACTTACTACATACGTAACGACGTAATGGTAAAAGCAATTGATATTTTTGTCTATTTTTTATCCTAAGTAAACATTAGGTATATTGACGTTGTAAAGTATATTTAATATTGATGATGAGGGGCGGTAACCGATAGTCAATACCGTATTAAATACATCGAAATCTTACCATCTTCCAAATAAACGGGTACATGAAACATCTTTATAACTCGTTGAACTAGCTCCCTCGAAGAACCTTCATAGGGGATTTCCACCGGCACTTCCAACTTAAACAATACCTCTTCATTGGTACAAGTAGGAAATGAGAATTTAAATGTCTTGCTAACACTTTGGGTAGATTCTGCCGTCATTATGCACAATGTTTAAAATCAGGTAGCTGTGGCATATAATGATATTAATTTAATAACTAAAAAAGCTTTTAAACTTTCGAATAGTAATTCACAATTCACATCAGCTGTTTTGACTTTTGAAATATTTAAGTTTGAGTTTTGAGTTTTGACGTTTGACATATTTGACGTTTCATATGCTTTTTTTATTGCAAGGCAAGGGGTGTTGCACATGCTTGTAATCTGTGATTTTACAGATTATTTTATTTTTAACGATAAAAAAGGTTTTGATAATAAATTTATAATAAAACCGAACCACATTACTAAATTACACTAGTGAATTGAAGGCCATTTAAGTCGTAAATATCCTTCCGCGGAAAAAATATCACGCTTTCAGGCCCATTAAAACAAATCCGCTTAAGTAAAAATGGTCTAAATTTTACGGTAACTGTATAAATTAATGTGCCTCCATATTGTGAGGTCCTCCTCTATTTACATTAGATAATTTCTTGAGAGGTCAATCCCTATTAACATTATAAATGCGAAAGTAACTCTTTCTGTCTGTCTGTTACGCTTCCACGCCAAACGGAGTCGCGGTCAACAGCTAGTTAATTAATATAAATGTGTTTTAAATGTGAAATATTTTGTCGTTAATTCCTGGATTTTACTTGAAAACAAAATGTATCTTAAATAAATGTTTCGTATATTTCATAAATAATAACGGAAGTGTGTAAAGATATTTCTGGTAAGATTGAATTTCAAGAAAAGATGGCAGATTCCTCATTGACCTATTTTCTAGTGTATTTTTAGCCTTTTTTAGTCAGTCACCTTATGTGCTTAAGAGTAATTTGATATCATAGTTCCCTTTAGATTAAAATATGTCTTTGTATATTGTACTATGATTTTGGTCAGCTAAGATAATTGAAAGTAAAATTTTTAAAACTAAATCATTTCATTAAGTATGCTACACTTAGCTTATAGCAAATAAATAATCTGGTTGTCGTACTGTTAGTTTATATTTAGTGTTTTTGTAGTGTGCATTTGTGGGTGTGTAATGATAAAACAAGGTTACTACGAAACTAGGCTTACAGCCTTACTTTAGTCAGACTTGTTATAACTTTATTTGAAACAAAACAATAATGAATACATAGTATTCCTGGCATCCCTCATCTCCCGTCGTTTGATCAGACAAACACCCGTGCTAGGGATAGTTGTACACGACATATTATGTATAGTAGAACTATATTTTCATTATATATAAATTAAAAAATGGAAACAATAAATTACATAGAGATATAAATAAAAAATAATTCGGTTCGCAACGCGTTTAATCCTTGTCGAACCGCGGGCCGGGTGGTCGCCACTTGACTTGGTGCTCCTCACTTGTTGGAATAGAGTTACGCGGCTTCACCGCCCTCCTCGTCCTCAGCGCTGGCGGTCAGCATGGTGATCAGCTTCTGGGTGTCGATGTAGCCTTTGTCGTCGATCTCCATCTGGTCGTAGGCCTCGTCGACCTCGTCGGGGGAGAACTTGTCGCCCCAGGTCATGAGAGCGTGTCTGAGGTTCTCGGAGTCGATCTTGCCGTCCTTGTCGAAGGTTTTGAAGGCGTTGATGACGACGTCGTCATCGTCGGAGCCGCCGGACATGCGGTTCGCGAAGAGGGTGAGGAGCTGGGTGAAGTTGATGGGGCCGGACGCCTCGCTCACCATGTCGTCGAGCTCCTTCTCGACAGCCAGCCTGCCGAGGGAGTCGAAAGTGGCGCGGAGATCGCTCTTGCCGATGATACCGTCCTTGTCGTGGTCCATTAGCTGGAAAGCCTGCGAACAAAACACTACGTTTAGCCATCTATTAAAATTTTAAGTAGTTAAAGCGACTCAGCTTAGGTTACATCTAGTAATAATAAGAAGAAACTGCAATGCGTGATAACATAGCATTTATACCCTTATCATACTATAATTATCTTTATCAGATCATGTATAAAACCAAGTACTCGGTAACATGATAACAATAGAAGCACAGCAATTTGTTTATAAAACAATTGTCGGAGCACGAGTTAAACAAGATGACTATATTTGACATATCTTAAAGTGATTGTCTTCGTTCGTAGAAAATATCTCCGTCGTGTCACAAAACCTATTAAAATTCAATTTCTTGGAACTTTACTCGTAAACTGGGTTTATGAAATATATTTATATCTATTATTTCAAGCAATGATTTAATATAATAAGAAAGATTACTCTATCAAAGTTATTAATAGACATTTTAAAACATCTAATCTAACGTTATATTTAAAAATAATTGCATTCCACGCTATGTTCTTTCTGATTTCTTTTAAAAAAGTAGGAGAATTACTGGCCAGTTTCCTGAATAGTTTGACACTCGTTTAAAGTATATATATCCTTACCTCTTTGAACTCAGCGACCTGCTTCTGTGTGAACATAGAGAACACATTGGAACCAGTGCGCTTGGCCTTGCGGCTTCCGCGGGAGGATTGCCTCTCAGCGGGGGCAGCAGCGGCCTCTTCAGCGGGCGCTTCTTCTTTCGTCTTCTTCTTCTTGATCTTCTTTTCCTTATCCGCCTGGAGACAGAATTTAGATATTTTATTTCACTAATCAAGTTAGTACAGCTAAGAAGAATCCACAATTTGAATTGGATGACGTTAACGAGGAAACTTATTATATTTTGGTTGTTTGTTGCGTATTGGAGTAAAGTAATTAGGACCTGGTTGGGGCTCATTTGAAGGATGATGTAAAATTTCTTTCTTTCTTCCAAATTAAGAAACTATGATTTAAAAGTAAGTTTCTTAAGTTAAAGTGAAGGTATTTATTATTATTATTTATACTTTTTGAACGATTACGGTTTTGTTTTTTTAATAATGTTGAAAGTACGCGGGACTCTTAATATTTATGAAGAAAAATGTTTAATCCCTATACAAAACCTGAATTACTAATCATTGGCTAACGAGGCATATTTTTAATTCATGTTCAAATAATAGAATCTTTGCCATCTCAAAGATATTTACCATAGTATCTCCAAAGGATTATTTTAATATTAGTTGTTGCTTTATGTTTGATGTTATCTTGATAAAGTGGGACTAAAACAGAGGCCATAATTTATGTGTATTCGATCAGATTTAGATTTATATCCGTTTCACATTTGGGCATCTCGTACAGCTTTATATTTAGATCCGAGTCGGCATCGGCTTACAGATGATTCTCAAATCGTTTCGTAATAGCTAACTACAGAAATAGATCGACTCTCTTATACCGGGCTATGGTATTTATGGTGTATCCCGGTATCGCTGGTAACCCGGAAATATTTTTATAAATTTTCGTTCTTTGTTGTATAATTTTTTTCGTCTCATTTAAATTAACAAGGTTTTCAATTCAGTAAAGTTGTTTATTATTTTTCTTTATTAATTATTTATTTTCACTTGAATATATTTGTTTACGCGATAATTCGTATTCCGATAAACTACAAAAGTTATAAGCTAAACTCTTAACGTTACATCATTAAAAGCATTTATTACTGCTATTGCATCAATAGCTTTGAACTAAATTTCAAAGTAACACGTCCATAGTATCTTCAGCGATTCGTCACCTTCAAGGCGTTATCATTATCACATCACATCACCGGTCACTGTTCACCTCACTGCACTCACTTACCATTGTGTAGTTTGTTGATCGACGGAAGAGAGACTGTACCGTTCGGCAGTCCCACCCTGACTCCGAGATTTCGTTCCTGTCCGATTAACCAAGAGTCTCCGGCCCCCCTCCCCGCCTGCACCCGGGAACCAGCCATTCCATATATAGTTCGTAAAGCCGATAGGTAAAAGAGTATCAGAATGAATCCGCTAGCTGCTCCGGCAAGCCGTGTCCTGAAATAATTCTCCCGGTTCGAATTCCATACAATTGTTAGACTGCAGTTCAGTTTAGAGCGTTGCTAGGGTCAATTGACATTGGAGTTATCGGTTTATGTTATTTTGAGGGTCTTTCATGTTTCTAACGCTTTACTAAGAATAACAATAAGCTACTAGTTTTGATACCTACAATTAGATAACTTTAAGGGTTCTAATAAAGAAGCATCAATAAGATTTTTTGACTTTTTTATTTTATCTTTATTTAATAGTGATACTGACTGATAACTGTTCCTTAAACATATTAAAAAATATTATAGCTTCATAAATATTTTCGTCTATAATTCTAGAATGCACTTATAAACTAAAAGGATTTTTGAGTCCAAATGCAAGGACATTTGGTTCAGGTTTAAGATTAGGATATAAGAGGTGGTCTAATGAAAAGTATAACCTTCGCCTATGAATATTTGTAAGGTATATTCATTGACGGTATACCTTGAAAAAGGAAGAATAAAAACGGTATGAGATGCTTTTTCTGGAGTACAATTTTTTAAAGAAGGGTCCAGGGCATACGTGCATCTGAATATATGATCTTACTATCTAAGAAAAGTAAGGTTCCAAGATTTTGAGGGATTTTTAATGTTTTTACAAGATATAATGTCGTAAATGTCAATTTGCTAATGCTATCATAATATTGTGTTGCATTGTCTTTTAAGGATTTTTTAACTTAGAAAATTATTAAACATTTGGGCATTTTCTAAACCTATAACAGGAACTTCATAACTGGTTGAGTAGTAGACTTTAGTATAATTAATAATTATACAACTACTGTAGTTGCAAATAGAACACAGATGACAGAAAGACGTAAAGTTTTGTTTATTTTTTTGAGATTTCATGGTTGTGAGGCACAAATTATCTAAAATTGGGACAGAGAGATTTTTAATTTGAGAATTGATATATTCAATTAAATATTATTGTTTTGAGAAATTTTTGTTTTTATAAAATAAAAAGACGTTTTTAATAAATGAAAGGAAATAAACAATATCAAGAAACTCGAATTTTTGACGAGTTTGGTACTAATTAGATGGGAGTTAGACCAATTTAGACCATAGGTAAACTTTACTTTTTATCACATTGCATAATTATTACCAATTATTTTTAGTTATCATATAGTAATAAATTATTCATGTTTACTAACATGTTATAAAATGTTAATCGTAATCGTGTTATATCGTGGTTAAAGTGGTTTTCAAACTGATAATTTCAGTTCGAGATGAGAGACACGATTGAAGATATATTTTTATCTGAATTTCAAAATGAGATTAAAAAAATAATAATACTTTTGAGTAAATAAATCGGTACGTATCGATCAGCGGTGTTGATTACAATGAAGCTATTCTTGACGATGAGTAATAATGTAAAAATATCGTCGCCGCCCAGAAGATAGCACCGAAATAACACAGCTAACTATTCAGGTGTTCTCCTCGTTATAGGAAAATTACAAATATGAAAACTATTTTTGTAATATGGCTGGATAAGATTCTTTTATTATTAACTAACCTATGTGTATGTGTAGGTTTGACTGTGTACTTTGAAATCGTAGATCCAAATTAATTCTATTATTAGATGGATACATTTTCTTTAAATTAACTAGTTAAGTTTAGTTCTGGATATTTAAACGAACAAACACTTAAGACTTAAGTTCAGTAATAAGTTAGTAGAAATAACAATGAATTAATTTATGAAGAAACTGCATTATTAATTAACCAACTTAACGAGGAGTTAGTAGAGCGATTGCCTAGTCTATTTGAAAATTAGCCTATGGTAACATATTAAGTATGTAAAGTTTACCCGCCATTTTCTTACGATCTCATCCTTGCCAGTAATTAAGAATAAAAAGAAGCATATGTACAGTGGAATTGAAATGCTCTTCTTATTTTTGAAGTAGGTTAAAAAATAAAATACTCCTGTTTGAACGTTTAATAAGGTGACTGCTACTGGACTGTTAACTGTTACTGGCCAATGCTATGCACTCCAAAATTGTTATATATATCAGATGCGGTGCTATGTTGTGTAATCTCGTAATTGTATGGATATATATAATGTGGTTGTGCTCATAATTAAATAAAAAAATAAATAAATAAGGTCACGAACTTCAAAAGTTCGTTTCTGTATTCTGATTATAAAGATATAAAGAGCATGTCATTCATAATTTTCTGCTAGGTGAAAATAATTTGTTGAACATTTTCACGTCTATAAAACTTGGCTACAGATATGTAAGCAAGCTTCTAATTACAGGCTCATTAAATTTTGATGACAGATTTAGTAATTTAAAACTCAAATGTTATGAATCTTCCGACATCTATTGATTATAAAATTTTGTGGCATTTTTTATTTCTTGATAATTAATTAATCATATGAAATGGTTTTAAGTGAATAAGTTACGGTCAAAGTTTTGCTCTTAGTACAGTCTGCGTAAAATGTAACGAAATAAATTGTTTCATCTGTGTATTTTGTTATAATTAAAATTATTGCGAGTAATGATGTTTTGGCGTACAAAAAAACGATCTCGTTTGTTTATACTCCTATACTGCATCAATTTATTACACTGTATGATACTTAAAAGCTTTGTATAGTAGATTAACCCTCACAACTCATCAATATATTGAATTTTAAATAATTTTAGTAAAAAAACCTTAAAATACTATTGTAACTTCTATCTTAATTTACACATTTATACCCTTAAGATCAATATACGCGAAATAATGCTCTCTTATAGAACACATAATTTATGGCATATATAATGTCTAACAGGCAAGTACTATCTTTTTTATTAGATGGTTCTACGCTGACTGAGCCAGCTTAGACAAGGCTTAAACTCAGGCGCATGTGTTTACGCGTTCCATTGAGACAAACATTAACATGCGATGCGTACTACGATGTTACTCTACTATGCTGTGACGTCACAAGCCTCTCTTTCTCATTCTATACCCATCTCACTCGTTAAGTTACCCAACTTGTAGAACCGCCTTTCACTTAGCATTCGCTTATCGCTCAGTCATAAGTTGAAGATGTTATGAGTGTGTACGATAAAATGTAACTTAGAAAAATGTGTAACAAAAATAGTCGTTTTATACCAAAGTTATTGTGTTTATATTTAAGTCTGAATGGTAAGTTTATTTGGAAAATTCCCGCAACTTTCCTTTTTCTGTTATCGATAGATAGTAATACTTTGAAGGTTTCTTTTAAAATGTAGAGACATTTTAAAAGAAACTTATTAAGTTAGTCTTTCGATTGAAAATAAGCATAAGTCACCTTAACTTTTTTTTTCAAAATTTAAAGGTCGGAAATTGTTGTTCCAATGCATTTGCTTGTTATTTTTCGAAAAATATTGTTAAATATTTTCCTATATATGAACTAAATCTAAGAGTTAAGAAACACATTAAAAAAAAAAGAGAATTTAATATTAGTCTCCAAGAATTTTAATACGACGTGTTTACACGACTTAATTACTTTTTGTCATCAACAGTTATTGATGAAAAAGTCATGTTTTAACATTCACAGTTGGTAATTGGTAGTGATTCATTAATAGGTTGGGAAAATTGTCATGGAAAAAACATTGTTTAATCTATTAATGTTCACTGTTGACGCGCAAATATCAGAACTCGTTATTATCTAACTTTATGTGAATCTGCTTTTGATATTTTCTTATTTATTAAAATAATGCCTTCTTACTTTTCTAGTACCTAAAACAAAATTATTGATATATTTTTGAGAAGAGAATCACTACATTTCTAATTTTATTTATTTTAGTTCTAGGTTCAAACGCTTTTATACTACGAGCTTATATATCTCAACATGGCTTACACGGCGAAATTGAATTCTCACATAAAAATGATAGCCTTATCAGTATAAGGACAAACTTGAAACCCACTCTGCAGTATCCAGACGGAGTTTGGAGATGGACCATTCACGAATACCCAGTTGACTATAGAGATATATCCAGTGAAAGATGTTCAGAAAGCAATCTAGGTAAAGAGCTTATAGATTTGACCGAAGAGCTTGGGTTCCTGGTTGTACCTGGTAAAGATCATGCTGAATTCGAAAGCAAGAATTCTCTCATTGGTCCAAATGGTCTTTGGGGAAAAAGTCTCGTGCTAGAAACTGCAGAAAGAGACAGAGTCATATGCGCTTCGATCTTAAGTACTGAAAATCACGAACAACATGCGTTTGCGAAGTTCACATCGCCAATAGCTGGAACGTTACATTTTAGATGGATATCATCTAAGGAGTATGATGAAACCGACTCCTATATTCAAGCAGATTTATATCACACAAAAGCAACCACCGAAAAGGAGTATACGAAACATAAATGGAAGTTGTTCGTGACTGACATATTTGATTCTGACAAAGGTAACCATGAGGACAACTGCAATGTTCTACAAGTTGTTTTTGATCCAGAAAATAGTGGGGATGGTATGACTGTTGGTGATTTGGATAGTCGATTAGGACTTATAAATGTGGCATCCGATCCTAATGTGCAGAGAACGAAGAAGTTATATAAGGATGATGTTCTTAATATCCTGAGGAGTGACATGGAGGTGACAAAGAGAAGTTTGTACGTAGTGATATATGACCATCGGCATACTGATAGCTTTTTGGCTTGCGCTAAACTGAGGACGATGACTCCTAAGAGTACGAAGTAAGTGATTAAATAAAACACTTTAATGTTATAATAAATATTACATAATTGAATAATTGCAAGACTATATTTGTAAAATGTAAACGGTTTTAAGATACAAGAGAACATAAAGAGTATATTTTATGTTATTTTAATTATATCTAATG